>JANHFX010027995.1:0-62048 GCA_027560015.1 Chloroceryle amazona
CACGACGGAGAGAGCACCGGGCGGACGCGGGGCCGGGGGGGGGGGGGGGGGGGGGGGAGGACACAGGACACACCAACAATAAAGCCTCCAGAAAAACCCATGTTTCTGGCCATAATATATTTTCTGTGAGGTTACACTGTCGTTGCTGAAGTGCAAGGCCTGACCCACAGACTCCTTCCTTGTGTTTGTAATGCTCAGAACAAGCTGTAGAAGCCAGCATGCTTAAGGTCGTTAATGAAAAGTCTGAACTGGTGCTTTGTGATGTGGATGAGTCAGTAATACAGCAGACACACTACCAAGCATGGGAGAGAGGTTGTATGGGTGAATGGAGGAGCCCCAAAGTAGAAGGTATGATGAGTGCGATTGATAAGCAGCATTTCACTAAAAACTCTGACAAAAATGTGTTTTTTTCCTGCTGTTCTGGATGTAGTGAGCAGAATGAATGCTTTACCTCAACTTTTTTTTTGTGTGCTACTTCTTATGGTGTGTATGCATCAGTTTTTCCCTTTGTATGTTTAAGTATCAATAGGATGGTATCTGGAGTATGATTAGAGTCCCCGCTCTCCGGTCATAAAAGCAGATGCTGAGGAGAAGGTATTTCCCTTTTGTTATGCTCATTGTGGTTGTGAGACCGACTGCTTCTACTGAATCATAGCCGTTTATGGTGGTTGCTTTGCTGTAACAGTATTCCTGGGTGCAGAGGGCAGGCCCCTGCTTAGCAGGTGAAGTTTGGGGACCTAATATGATTATTAATAAGAAAGGGCCAGAGGGGAAGCGTCATTCTAATGATTCTGACAAGTAACATTCTATTTTGATCCTTTAAAAACAGCTCTGCAGTTTAGTTTCAAAGGATTTGACAGAGTTTATTAATAAAGGATTTTTCTGTTAAAAATGGTGCAGTAACAATTCCCCTTAGAGGCACATCTGTGGCTGAGGAAATCATCTGCCTGCACTGGTTCAGGTGTTTTTTTGACATTAGACTCCGCTGGGGCTTGCTTCCTTTTCCTCTATCAGCCTGATGAGCAGCATCTCTGCTCTACTTGACCATGCTCCGAACACCAAGCAGCCAAGTCCCAACTCTAGCAAGACTTACCTTGTGTGTAGTTCTCGTAAGGGAGCACCAGAGATACAGGGTGTGGATGCTAAACATATTCTTCCTAAATGTATTGTATGGACAGATGAGCTGAGTTAGTCGAGAGAAGACTGACATGAGTCAGTATCCAACCCTTGCTAGAGAGAAACGGCATTGTATACTCTGGGAGTATGATTAGAAATACTGGCGGTAAATGGTAGTGAGGGAGCTTGAGGTTAAACACAAGAAGGAAGATTCTAACAGTTACTGTAATTAAGTGCACAAATAGGATGCTGTGGAATTTCTGTCACTGGAGGCTTTTCAGGTAGCTTTTCCTGGATACATATTTGGAATGATTTAGGGAAGGCTGAACCTGCCTAAAGCAGAGGTATGATCTGGGTGACTTCTCAAGGCCATCCAAACGTCCATTCTTATGATTTTTGTAAATATGAAGAAGTAGTAAAGATTCTTACAGTATGTATCCCTTCTGGAATGGCAGCAGGTGTCTGAAAAGAGGCTCATACAGACAGGGTGATCTCAGTGGTACAAGTATGAATACAAAAATGGCTTAGTTAGGTGAAGAGTTACCCTGGGCTCATATTGACATAGATAAGAGAAGAATTTGGCTTAGGAAAGGCAATTTTGCTTTGAACTTCACTTTCATGCAGTGTAAAGGACAGTAGACTTCAGTCTGATGTTTTCCTTCATCTAAGCCGGAAATGAAAAGCAAAGATAACAGTAACAGTGTCAGCAGAGGAGGGAGAGAAAACACAGACACTCAAATATTGTATATTTGGGTACTAGTCCTTTTAAGACTCTCCTTGCCTCTTATACCTTGCAAGGTAAACTTTATTCAATAATTCTTTCCACTTAGTTAAAAAGAATTATTTCTTCTTCTACAGGAGGAGAATAAGCTGAAGGTATGTTTCTGATGTTTGCCTTCATGCCACTAGACTGTGAAGTAATCTTTCTGAATTCAAGTGAAAGGTTAGAATATTTGTATACTTGCTTCCAGGTGAAGGATGATACTTCAGGAGTATAAATTTTAAAATGCCAGCTGACTCTTTAGTCTTTTGTAATGTTTGATCTGCTACTGAATAGGTCACAGTTGGAGGAAACACTCCTGGAATCTTAATGGTTCAAATAGCTGCTGCAGGTCTTTTTCAGAGCTAATGCTGATTTCTTCCTTAGCAGAAGAATATCTTAAAATTCCTCAGCTAGGTAAAGTGCTGTAATAGGTTGGAAGTTAAGGAACACTTAGAGAGATGCTCACTGATAATAACTAAATGGTAAGTACTTCACTAACAACATGTCCTGTCTATCAATTACAGCCTTTGAAGGTGACCATGGTGCCTCTCGCTCTCCTGTCAGCCCGCAGCTCAACCTTTACTCTTCAGTAATAGCAAATAAGTAAATGCTGATTGCTTTAGCTTATCTACACATACTCTGGAGAAAAGTGAAAGGGTGAAAATGAAAAACCTACTCTCTTTCCACTATCTGTAGAGATCAATTCCTCTTTTCTTAAATACGTCCTTGGAAGTGAGTGAAGTCACTTCATTGCTTTGTGAATGCATTCACACCAGCTGGGATACAGAACTCTGGGGTTATGTATAATGGAGTGGGAACTTCCATTGTTCATGATGCTGGAGGGCGGCTGGTCCTGCAGGTCTTTGTAGGCTACTTTTCCTAAGACAGGGAGAAATAACTGGTTTAGAGACAGCTCTTTTAGATAATAAAGCATTGAATGAACTGTATGCACGAGCAGAGAATTCTTGCAGAGGGAACTTATTTTCCTCCTTTATTTTCTCTCTTTGGAAAGAGAATATGTACTCATGGGGTCTATACAATAGCTTCTTTTGGAGTTTATCCACACTAAAAAAAATATGTAATCTTGGAATGTGATTATGATATTCAAACAGTGTTAAAATAAGTTGGTAAAATAAGTTTGCGGCTTCGTCTGGGACTGTGCTGTTCAAAATCATCTTTACTGATTTAATGGAGCCAAATTCAAGGTTGCTCCTGTCTATGCTGACTTCAAACTGATGTGTACTGTTGTTTTAGTTAATGTGATCAGTCAAGATCATGTATCATTATGTTCTAGTTTTATTTAATGAAGACAAAGCTCAGGTATCATCCTTGGAGGTTGTTCTTGGTGATGGGTTCATACAGATTGGAGAATCTTCCATTGCTGCAGGGGGACAGATGGGTTTAGCTAATCCCAGGGAGCTCCTGAAGGACATCGGGCCAGGCTATTCTTAAAGACTTCTAATTAAGGTGATACCTTTATGATTATATAAACCTAGTTCGCTTATGCATTCCTGACAGGTTCCTTCATCTTTCCTGTCTGTCTTAGGATGGGATCATTCCTGCTCTCCTCCTTTGGCATCTCCCCACATCCCCGGCAATGCGCATTGTGTACACTGAATTCTGTATTCGGGAGAAGGCACCCGTGGGCTGGATCAGACCAAGCATCTTACCTGACAGGCCTAGTTAATCCATGAGACAATGACTTGCCTTTTTTTGCAGTGACATGACATTGCTGGCTTATGTTATTCTTTGACTTGAATTCTTTTCTATGCACCATTTGCCCTTCCTTTTTGATTTGGTGAATGCCTAAGTGCAGCATTTTTTCCTATTGAGCTGCATCTTATGTATTTCAGTCACTCAGTTTTGTCAAGATATCTTTGAATTATATAGCAGGACTAAGAAAAATACACTCAGGTTGTTATTGTTTCTTCTTATGTGCAGTGCTTGGTCCTTCTTCCAAATCCTTATTGAAAATAGTGGTATTACTGGCTCAAGATTTCTGTGAAATGCCACCCTGGAACTTCAATTTTGAGAATGTCAATCATGATGTTGATAGTGGATATTGTTCAATCGGATCAATGACTCTAAAATATTTTTGTTGACCTATGCTTCTCTACCTTGTTCAGGAGAATGTCAAGTGAGGCACAGCTATGATCACATCCCTCTGATGCGATGTTTAGTTAGCATTTATCATTCACACTGTTTTGCAATTAGAAATTACTTTGGTCTTTCTAAATGGTGAGCTCTAGCTTTTTCTTTCCCTACCTGTGGAGTTTTTAATGTCACCATAGATTTGGGAACCTGAAAAGGATGAAGCTGTGTGTTCTGGATGCATTTATCTGTGTTACTGGTGGCACATTGACTTGGCCTCTAGGTAATCTGTTATTTCGTCACCTGTAATTAATGCATGTATGCATCACTTGAGAATTCATATGACCCGCTGGTCTGCGCTGGGTGTTGGGCAGGCTTTTCATAGAATCCACACCCATTTATTGGCAAATGACATACTAGCAGCTATAATTACATACTTTACCAGTCTCATTAACGCAAAACACAAATCTGAGTTTGAGAAAAGTTGATTGCTCACAGGACTGTTTCTGTTGTACTCTAAACTGAGCTGAGTCTCATCTTTTCAAGTTATACTAAACAAGGAATTTTAAAGGACAAAACCAAAAATATTCACAATTTATGTTGTATTGAAATTTGTTTTTCTAGAAATTTACAACAGCTCATAAATTGTTGTAAACAGCAAGTATTTCCAGCATTTATACTGAGATGAACCTGACCACACACATCATCTTGACATTCATTCCTCTCTCCATAGGTCTCAGTCTTTATCCTTTTTATTGCCATCTGAAGGGCATAAAAGCATGAATCAAAATGTAGACTGTTGCATTTGCAGGCACTAAGTCAGCCGTTCCTTGGAATTGTGCTATTGCACTGATGTTTATTTGTTTAATGAAATGTTTCTTTTTCACTTCCACTCCCCATTTAAGCAGAAAGGAGGGCAGTAGTCATTATTGGTACTCTAAATGAGTTGTGCATTGGAACAGCTAATTTCCTTCATACATAATGATTTCTCATCATTTCCTTCGCTTAGGTATTTAGCTTAGGGATAATTAAAACAGTTTACTTCTTTCTAGCTAGTGCACAGATAAGTCTTTTCTCTGCATCTCCAGAGTGAAACCACTGGACTGTGGCTAATGCTTTGTCACTCACAGCTGAGGCTTGGAGGGCACCAGCTATTGCAATGAGCGAGCAGGAGCTTTAGAGCATTCTGAGCTGACCTAGCAACTCAGTTATAACCAACTCCGCATGTTTAATACCTTAGGATTAGGAAAGTACATAAATTGAGGCTATTTTAGGATCTCTTTGGTTTGCATGGTGTTGAGAATTTGCTTGAGAATGGCACTGGCACAGTCCTTTGTACTGTTGAGTCAGGAAAGCAATGTGTGGGCTGGTTTACCCAGCATCATATCCCACCTCACTGCCAGTTCTGCCCTTGGTGTGCACATGGCTCAGAACTACACTATAAGGCAGTAGTACTCCTACTCTAGTCTGTCAGTTCTTGGTAACTTTGAAAGGCTATTGGATGTGATCTTTTAATGTTCTGTTTCACATTATCAATTTTATTTCAAGCTCCCCCAGGTACCAGCTGGTATGTACATGCAGCCAAATAGACTACGTTAAAAATGCTTTGCATGGAACATTTCATTGGGGGTCTCAAAGGATTTTCCAAAAGGGACTTCAAAGGTCTTTACAAAAGAAGCGTGACAAAATTATCTTGTAAACCAGCTTTTTCCTTATTCTAGTTCACTGTTGTTTCATAGTGCTTCTTACCTTGATTCACAGCTAGTTCAGCACATATAAAACACTAAATAACAGACTGGCAGGTGATATAGTGTGACCAGTGCTCACTGAGTTTATAATACTCTGTTTTGCTGAAATTAACTGTTACTTCTCATGTTACATTTATTTGATAGGAGTTTGAGGCAAACCTTGCCTTATTTTTATATATGTAATTGCAGACAGTGGAGCTTTCTACTAGAGAAAAAAATCCCCCCACAGTATCTGCATGGGAAATTTCATAGAGGTCTGAAGAACAAACAATCAACAAGTGTGAAACATAATGACTGTGAAAGTTTATGGGGATAGCTTATTCAAGGTGTAAAAGTACCTGATGGGAGCAGTAGTAAAGGTGGTTGAAGCTGACTTCAGCGGTGCCCAGTGAAATAGCAGAAGGCATTGGGCACTAATTGAAATGCAGGGAATTCCATTTAAATGTAGGAAAAAGTCTTTTCATTGTGTGAATAGTCAAATACTGGAGCAGAGATATCCAATGAGATTGTAGACTCTTCATCTGTGGGGATGGTGAAAACCTAACCGGGCATGGCCCTGAGTAACCTGCTCTAGGTGACCCAACTCTGAGCTAGGAGGTTGGACTGGAAGATCTCCAAGAGTGCTTTCTGACCTCTGAAGTGACTTCCAGGATGATCTCCTCTTGCCTGTATCAACATTTTAAGAGCTGATGCTTCAGTAGCCTGGTTGATTTATATCAAAATATGGAATCACACCAGAAGAAATTAGTCTCCAGTAATCGTGAAAACTTGCATTACTGTAAGACTCCTTCAACATTCATAATGCAAAGAAAGAATGTGTTACTAGCAGAAGAGATAGTAAATTATAATGCTTAGATCAACTGCTATTATAATTACAATGCTTCCTTTTGAAGTTGCTTTCATCCATGACCTGAGATACAGTAATTTATTTCTGATGGCAATAATTTTGTCATTCAAAGACACATCACTGAAAGGACTGAATGCACTCCTGAAGGTGACCATTTTGCCACATGATGCTGACATAGCTGTGGTACCATGAGCAGACCACTTGGACTGTTTTCCATGTGTAGAGGATCATAAACAGTCCCTCCCTTTTCACCAAGAAGTGAGGTGAGGTTGTGAGGTGGGAAAGAGAGCAATGGGAAAGAAGAGGGTGCAGTTTTTACCAAATCCACTGAAATAAGAGAAACCCATCTGGTGACATTTTGCTGGTAAAAGGAACAGGTCTGAAATTTTAGCAAATACTTTATAATTTAAGCAGGGTCACCTCTTCAGGACTACTTTTTAATTAGCTTGATTACTATGCTATTGCAATAAATAGGTCATTTCACACTGTCATGCACACAGTCTTGCAGGATTCATTTCCATAGTAAAGCAGAAGGAAGCAACATTTTGGAGCCATTGCAGCAAATAAGCTCTACTTCACATCTTGTTTTTGCCACTCTTGTGTATCCGTTACTTTGTACCTGTTCCTTAAATCAGAACTGGCCATGGGACTACAATGAGGGTACACTGTCCCCACTTTGCTTACAAAGTAAGTTGCTCGACAGCACAAGAGCACAGCGTGGTTTGGGAGGGAGGGTGTGCAACACAGCCATTCATTCCCAGGGAACAGGTGGGTGGGCTGTGCAAGTCATATAGTCATGAAGCTTTCTGGAGGTAGGTAGGCAGGAGTGCTGAGAGCACAAACTGACACTCACCTCACTGTGCTTTTGAGGCATTGCGTATTGTATGAGTTGTAATTTTCCCGTTTTCAAGTTTTGGGTTGGGGTTGCTTTTTTTCTCCAAACAAGCTCATGCTACCCAGTTAAAAACTCACTTCTCCTGTTAGAAGCTTTTGGTTACATTTTCAGATCTTCTAATAAAAGTCTTTCCCTCAGGAAATGCCATTCTTTGTGGTTTAAGAATAGAGATTGCAGCTTCAAGAGAAAAATATATCTTTCATACGAAGACAAGAATTGGTCTAGTGGATGATTTTTTTTTTTCTCTTCCATAATTGAATCGGGATATGGAATTATTGATCATGAGAACATAAAATTGCATTTCTTTGTTTTAAAGGAAATAAATAGTAATATAAGGTGTACCTTAGATGGCTTTGTGTTACGGGTGGTGGTTGATTACTTCTGTGATAACCTAACTTCAGAGGGACAGCACATCAGAAGCAGAGAGAGACACCATTAAAAATTATGTGGTCACCTGTGCTATACATTTAAATATTACAGATGTGACCTTGAGTAGTCTCATCCTCATCTGAACTGCAGTGACATCAGCATGAAAGGTGGTGTTTGTGTTACTGTTTGCAGCTGGACAAAGATGATAAGCCTTTCCCAGACGAAGAGGTCCCTTGATGGTTTGTATGGCTTATGATTTGCCTAATTTGCAAAAATACTGGTGTCTTGATTGATGTTGTATTTTACTAGTCCTGCTGATAGGTTTTTTTGAAGCTATAGAGGAGTCTCCATTCTAACTCACTGAAAGAACTTGGGAAGATGATAAAGTCAGCCTTTTTAAGCATCATGTGTCTCTAATCCTGAGGGACAGTCCAGACCCGTGGCAGAGGTTTCTAACAAGCAGTGTACAAGCTTTGAAGCTCTTTTTTGAAATTCAATTGGCAAATCTTTTTCTTCATTTTTACTAATGGTCCTGGCAATTTCACTTGCCGTCAGTTTTCCTGCTGCAGATAACATTAGCTGCATGCTTTCTTCCTCGTGCAACCTCAGACACAGTTTTACTTGATGTACCAATTGTTAGCTGAAGCTGTTCTTTAATGATAGGGGGAAGCATGAATTAAATTATATTTTGGCTGAAACAGGATAGCAGTAAGTCGAGCTGTAGGTCCTTAGAGCTGGTATGTTAGGTCAAGTGCACAGTGACAGCTTTGAAATTTGCATAACACGCATTATTGCACATTGCTTAGCTACTTCAGTCAAAGCTTTTAGGGATTGATGTGACTTCTCATAAAAGTACATAGACATAGATACTTCTAAAAATTTGCGTAGAAGCTAGGACAGTTAAATATTGCACATCAAACAATTTTAGGAGCTTGAACATTTTGATAAGCTGGGGCAGAACTGTACTTGGGCTCAGTGTTTCTGATAATTTCATGCTTGAAAAGTTAACTGTCATGTTGAATAACCAAAATTATTAGTTCTTCTGGAAGACACAGGCCTAAACAAAGATACTAGCAACCTTACTCATCAGTGTCCCTTGACTTGTGGAATTTGTCCATGTTACCTATGCCATAGAGCAGTGAGGGTGTTAACTGAGAACAGGCACATGGACGGAGGGAACTTGGCAGAACAGTCCACATTGATTCCATATGGACTATACTATTTACCCCTAAAGGAAAAGGTGTATCTGACCCTTCTGAAAAGCAAAGGGACCAGATACTGCCATACTGGACCTTTTAAAATCTGAAGTAAGAGCTGGAGAGTGGAATCCACATTATGGAGATAAATTCTTCACATCATGGACTTTGATGAGTGTGAAAAACCTCATGGATGCACATGTGTCATTGTCAGAAAAGGTGACCAAACCAAAGAAGAACAGTATTCATAACTGGCAGAAAAAGTCACAATTTATGCATTGGGATCTATAGCAAGTGAAGAACAGAGTATTATGACTAAGTGTCGTGTTTTAGGGTCAGGGCAGCCCCTTAGATTTAACAGACACTCTCTGTTAACCCTCCTCCCTCCCCAAAGGGGAAGAGAAAAGGAGTAAGGGAGAGAGACTTGGTGATTAGAAAAGGAAACTAGAACAGCTTTAATGATGATTAATAATAATAATATAGAATGTACAAATCTATACAAAACCAGTATTGAGCCCAACCCCCT
The DNA here is from genome assembly GCA_027560015.1 of Chloroceryle amazona. Taxonomy (NCBI): domain Eukaryota; kingdom Metazoa; phylum Chordata; class Aves; order Coraciiformes; family Cerylidae; genus Chloroceryle; species Chloroceryle amazona. Next base: position 9,552 of record JANHFX010027995.1, read on the forward strand.
GATGGTAATTACATCACTGTCACCACTGATGTTGCAGAGCAGGCACTGGGGGGTCCCAGACCGGGTCCCACAGCAGACGGGAGCTGTGTTCAGGAGCTGGATTCTGGTACCGGATTCAGGAACACGGGATCAAAGGCAGAATGGGCAGAGTCCTCCTTGGATGTTCTGGGGAAGCAGTCCAAGAGGGGAGAAGAGCCCGGGAAAAAGCCCAAAAGACCCTTTTTGATCCCTCTGCTTGCTACCGAAAATATCCTCGCTACCGAATATGACGTCTATGGGATGGATACCTCACTGGTCAGTTGGGGGTCACCTGCCCTGTCTGCTCCTTCCTAGGTGCGGTCTTTTACTTTCTACACCCCCCTGTGTGGTACACACCGTCCAGCAGTGGCCTTGGTCTGCACACCAGTTCTTGGTAGTAACGCTAACCATGGGCTGTTATCACTGCTGGCAGCAGACACTGTCTGGGAAAACATGCTGCTAACCTCAGAAAGTGCTGTTTGTTAGAAGTACTGAACTGAAAAGTAAAATCACTGAACAGAATTAGTCCTGTTTTCACCCAAACCAGGACACTAAGGTCACCTGGTTAAACCACAGAGGGAGCTGAGAGCTGGCAAACAATGAACAACAGAAACATGAGAAATAGCGTGTGAAGGTAAAGAGGGTTTAGTGCCACCTATTTTGTATATTATTTTCTATTTGGTGTTAAACTTGCAGAGGGGAGTTTCAGGATTAGCTTCTCATATCCTCTTTTTATCTGTATCCTAAATTTAATTTAGCCTCACTCTTCTATAAACTGCAGACTTCAAAGAATTACCTCATTACCCTGGTTTGTGACTTAATTTTGTATTTCTGTCTATGGTACCAGCCTGCAGGTTGGTTTTTTTTAAGGTAGTTTCTTCCTGAGTGTCTGTAATTGTGGTGGGTTTTTTTAATGCATTTCTGTCTAGCTTGGCAACTGGTGTAAATCAGTACAGTCACAACAGTTCCACTGAACTACTCTGCCTGTTTTCATATCATTTTTCTTACAGTTCAGGACAAACTCCAGCAGTCTTTGTTCTGGCAAAACTCATGTTTCTTTTCTGAACTTCCATAGTAACAACTGCTACAGGAATTGGCTCAGTTAGAATTATTCCCCCTTTATTATTTGTGTTTGTTTCAGATAGTATCTATAGTTCCAGGACAATGCTTAAGTAATCTCACTCAGCAAGTTACTCTTCATACTGTTGCAATCTCATTAATTCCAAGAGGCTCTTAAGGAAATTGCTATATAAAATAGAAGCTCTTCTATAGTGGCCAATAACATGCTCAGAAAAAACATTTAAGAAGCTGAGTATCGGGTAGTGCCATGTATCATATGCTAATACTGCACAGAGTAACATGCTGGTTGACATAAGACAGTATGTAGACATGTGAACCATTAAAGCAAAAATGCTTTTCCCAATACAATTAGGTTATAAAACAGAAGGAAAAAAACAGTAGCCTATTAGTAGTCTATTAGTTCTCTCGGGTTTTTTTGCCCCTTTGAAATGTACTGTGAAAAGGCTAAAACTGTAAAATAAAGAATGATTTATGAGATGATTGATGTTTCTAGAACATTAAAAATATTTAATTTATTAAATAAAAAATTATATATAAATTACTATTTCATTTGTGTGTCTTGCTACTACCTAATTCTTTTGGCCTGCTTGTACAACTACTTTTGCATATCTGTGAGTATTGCCTTAAGTAGTTAAACAGAAATTAATGTGATAACCTACTTAAATAATTTGTGTGAGACTGTGTTTCCCAGATCAGTTTCTTACGAAGCAAAAATCTTGTTTTGATTTGGTTTATGACTCGAACAAAGGAATTTTCCACACATATTTAGCAAATTAGTGGTGATACTGTTCTTAGGTTCAGCTTGACTTCTTGGCTCGTCCATGGCAAGAGAGAAATGGGATTTCAGCACTTCAGGTATTCAGAAAGATGACAGTAGTTATTCCCATGGATGTCGATGTCCTCTAGCAATTCACAGTCCCGGGCAACATCCTGCAACCAAAGGACGGGCCAAAAAGTCAACCACTGGTGGGGAGAAAAGGCACACCTTGGAATAAATGACAAGGCAAGCAGTTACAGTCTGTCACTTTTCTTTCCCTGTTTTACATCTAGAATGAAGAAGGTTTCCTGCAGGAGGGAATGGTGAATAATACAGACGTTCCTGTGGATCCTGAGAATGAGGCATATGAAATGCCTCCAGAGGTACATCTATTGTATTTGCTGTGAATGCACGTAGGAGAAGGGCACGCAGGAGAGGGCTGCATGCTGGAGTTAACATTAGTCTGGCACAGGCTGATGTTGTGAGCTTCAAGGGCACAACAGAAACATCATCTCTTTGGCCAAGATCTCACCGAGATACACCGAGATAAGAAAATCCATTGCTTCCTTCATAGTAAGGAAGTTTAACAGGAAAATATTGTCTGTGTTTCTAAACACTTGTGCCTGAGTTTCTGAGTAATCCACAGTAAGCATGTATCTCTTATATGGGGTATATGGGAAAACCTGCATCTTCATAGATTGATTTAATAGCTTGGCTGTTTATCAAAGCATCATGCTTTGTAAAACATGTTAATGCAATTATGGGAGTAAATTATTTTGTTGTTTTTCGTGAACTTGTTATCCCAAATATTAGTACAGTGTCTGGCATGATGCATTGGTAGTTGGAGCAGCAGTTATATGGTACATCAGATAATCAGGCTGAAAATGAGAGGTATAAAACATTTAGGCTGTGATCCAGTAAAAGACTTCAAGGCATGCTTGATACTAACACCTTGAGTAGCACTAGAATTATGAGGGCTGCTCACATACCTGTTGTTAAACACACACTTAAATGATTTACTGACTTGCATGATTATCTGCAGCACCTGCTGTGCTGTTTGGCCCAGGGGTAGTCCTCCTCCCTCTTGAAGGGAATCTCCATGGGGGGGCCCCATGAGTTTCTGGCAACATCAGCTGAATAACACATTAACCACTCTAAAAGACGAATTCTTCTGTAAATAGAACAGCTTGTAAGGTACAGTATCTGGAAGATGTGACAAAACAATAATTAATTGAAAGATTACATGAAAATCCATGTATTTTGGCATTGAGTCCAGTAGGAATAGAACAAGCAGTGAAAGTAGGATGTCTTTCTGAAAAATGCTAGTAGTGCTGATTTTTGCTCTCCTCATTAGGAAGAGTATCAAGACTATGAACCTGAAGCATGAGAGTCCTTTCCTTCCTTTATATCTCCTGAAATCTACAAACTACTAAAGACATCCCATCCTGTACAAGTGATGAGTTCCAATGTGCCCAGTCGTAAAATTTTTTTACAGTTTTTACAGTGTATTTTGAAGTCTTCCATCAGCAATGATTGGAGTATCTGTGACTGTGTCCACCTTATTTCAGCATTTCCCTCCTGCTGAAATGAAAGATGGCTGGCAGGGTCATTGTTGTGCTGTGGATATTGTGGCTTCAAGTCTAAAAGTTAAAAAAGAAAATATTAAATAAAAACACCTAAGTGTCTACTGCTTATTTCTAACTCTGTACATGTTTTGTTGATAGGCTGTCAGTAATTTGATATTGTTTATGATACAGTTTTTGTTTCCTATGACTATTCCTTCTGTGCAGAGATGACTTCTTGTGGGAGCTTTATATATGTGTATGTATTATACATATTAAAAAAGTAATTCAGCATGAACTATGCACCTATAAATATTAGCCATTGAATTTTTCTTGTTTTGTGATGTGTTTTATTAACTTGTGTCTGTAAATAATGGTGTTCAACTGAATCTAATAAAATGTAACCCATTAAAAATGAACTTCTAAATTAGTGATGTTTTGTAACTCTTTCTTCTCCAAATGCCCCTGTTAAAGCATTCAGACTGTTGATTCCTGTGAAGGAACTACAGAAGCAAAATCAGCAAATGGAAGTCCAGTCTATACAAAAGACAGGGTGAAGAATGATCAGGGGTGGTATCTCAGCCAGAGTACATTGTTGACAAAATAGATTAATAGATTAATTTGCCATGCTAGTGAACTTCCTGGTGTAAGGAGAACCTGAAAGTGAATGAAGACATTAACAATGGACTGCAGCAGATTATCAGAAAATCATGAGGCCCTTGGAAGAGTTACTGATTGAAGGTTGTTAAAGCGCTGGGTTATGCAGAAGAGTGATGGATTAGATGCAATCGGTTTGTCTTACAACTCCCATTTAGCAAAAGTTGAGACTACTTTTTTTTTATGGTAATTTTAGTAATTATGTTGCCTGAATGCTTCTCTGTGTAGTAAAATGATTTAAAGGTGAGATTTTTTTTTTTCTCTCATGTTTTATTATCTATTCTTTTAGATCAAATGTCATCTCTAACCTGAATGATACAGTGGGTTTTTGTTTAAGGTTCTCTTCCCTGCGTCTAGGCTTTCCAGTGTTCTGGGGCATGGAGCTTGAAACAGATAAATACCATTGTCTCTTTTGTAAGTGGGGAAGCTTAGGAACCACCTCATAATGTGTGCCATTGGTATGTACAAAAAGAGACACAAAACTCTCCAACTTGTTCTTGAACTGATCTACTGTCTGTCTTTCTGTAACCTCCTTGGTATTAGTGTGCCCAATGTGGAATAGGTTTTTCAAGTTATGTACCCATTGTAGCTGTATAAAGTGGGAGCTGATGGGGTAGGATTGGGAGACAAAATCACATAAATATTTTGATTTCATGTTACTTAGAAAACCAGTGCTTCAATTTCCCATGTCAATCCCCGGCCTCAAACCTGTATTTCTAAGGACTTTCATTTATTTCAGAAGAACTGCTATCAAGCTCTTTTCTCAAAGCGATTAAAAAATCCCCTTGATCATTTCAAACAACTTGCAGATCTTTTCATCAATAGTTAAATTGCTTAATGGAGGCTAAAGTCCTATGCTCTTTTGCAGAAATCTTTACTGTTGACCTGCAACAACCCACTAACAATTTGCAGTCTCCTTCACAGCTGGTGTGTCAAAAGAATCTCTTGACCTGGATATCTCTACTGTTATAATTCATATTAATGCCTCAGTGGCAAATCTATTGATTGTGACCATGAAAAATTAATATTAGGACAGGGCACATTATAAGATACTGCTTTTAAAATTACTAATGTTGTTTTAAGGATCCTTCTGTTCTAGTAGAAGGATTTGGGAAGAAAAGCCCAGTACTGTAGTGTGATGATTTTTATTTTTTTTTTCTTCCTTCTCTCCCCAGCATGCCAGCAGGGAGTGATCCACCAAAAGCAACAACTGAGAGTGTTCAGATGCCTGGTACTTGAGGAAGTAGCACTGGAAATAGCAGCCAAAGTAAAATACATATTTCTGTTATTTATCTTCTCTTATATAGCCCACAGGTCTCGATTGCTCTAATGATTCTCTATTAGGAAATCAAATTAAACTGTTTGGTTGCTCGCATGTTACAAGTAAGTCATACGCATCTTATATAAGCTGTGGGGAGCAGTATGTCATAAATAATAGTGTTAAGAATTAATTGACTCCTGAGACTGGCCTATTGTCAGAGCATGTAGGAGTCAATTATTTTCTTTCATAGGTTAACATCAGCAAACCATTCTGATTTTTCAGGTCATATAAAAATGTACCGTAGGTGATCAGTTTAGTTCTTGTGCCTCTTGCAAACGTGCCCTCAGATGGCCCCAAAAGTCCGTGGGACCCCTGGTTACTATGGCAGCACAGTGTGATGCACTGCTCTGGTAACAAGCTGCATTTTAATTAGATTCCTTCAGGGCTGTCTGACCGTCCTTTCCAGGTAAACTAAATGGCATTTTGTTTTATTTCCTGCAGAGAGATGAATACTGACATACAGATTGCAAATGTCAGAACTGTGTTGAATGCTAAAGCTGAACTGAATAGATACTGCCGTATTCAGATTTCTTTAAATGTCTGCTCTGGGTATTAAAAAAATGCTTCTACTGTTGTGATAACATTTGCTTAAGCAATGCCTGCTAGAGAGAAATATACATCAGAGCTATATTTCCTTAAGAGCCTAGATTTCAACTCAAACTGAAAGCAATCTTTGGTCCTCAAATTACAAGATAATAATGTCATACCATATCCCAGTTCCTCCGGGGGGGGGAAAAAAAAGATACCTTTTTATTCCTTTTTGACAAGTTTAATTGATCTTATAATGGTTTCTAATTAGTCACATGTTAATAATATTTTTATTACTGTAAATCATAGCGCTAACACTTCTGTTGCATGCCTTTTGTATAATGACTTTCAAGTTGTGTATTTGTCTGATGGATAAGGCAAGAAATACCCTCCTCCTCCTCCCACTGAGACTTTCCTTCATTCCCTTGAGAGGTTGTAGGCAAGTTAAGGTAAATTATCATGTCCTAAACTGAAGGAAAAGTATCATGTCTGCATCTCACAGATTTTACTTACCCTGGCTTCCATAGCATGGACAGTCTAGGTGCAGTGATTCTTTTGTGGAAGCATCTGACATGGGCAACGGCTCAATCAACCGCAGCAAATTCAGGGTAGAGACCTTTGCCTCCAAGAGCTGGGAGACTTGGATTCAGGACTTTTTATCTTCTTGTACAAATAATGTGTGGCAATTTCTATTGATGTGATGAGTTTCCAGGGTTTTTTTCTGTATGTTTTTTAGGTAAAAAATAACTGCTGAAACACTTGCTTCTAGAGTTTCCTAAGTACTTTTTCTTGTCAGATAGATGGTGCTCAGTGGAAGAGATGCTCTGGATCTCTGAGCCCTAACTCTCTTTTCATTGACTTACATGCGTGTGGATGATTCCTGTTGCCTCTCTTAAGTCTCCAGAGTACTCAGAGGTGACAGAGATTAGATGATCTGTCCCTCTGCAGAATATGGAAGAGTAGCAAAAGTAGCAGAAAATAAAGACTTCCGCAAAATCCCACAGCTAAGTCCTCAGCAGGCTTTTTTAGCATTTGCTGTGGTCTTACGCTCTGGCAAAATACCATACTGTAAATACTGTGTAGTACAGCATACCTCAAATGATGGGTTTGAATGGCGTGGTTGCCCTTTGGTATTGCAACCTTAGAGGCAATTATTCCTTCAGGTAATTGATATTTAATGACATATTAATACAAACAAAATCTTTGTGTTCTGCTCTGAAATTGTGTAGGAGGTAAGTGGTAGAAGATAGTTGGTTCCTTGATACTGGTTTTGGGTTTGACTTCAGTCCGCACAAGACTTCCAGTGACTTTGACTAAATTATCTGATGCTTTTTGTCCCCTAGCTTGAGGCTTTCAATGCTACTGGAAAAGACAGTAATAATGGTTTTCACGGGGTATTATTCTGCTTGGATATATTCAGGTCTGAACTAACAGCATCAGTTTGTTAAGAAAACTTTATTTTCTTATTTTTTTTTTCCAATCATTTTATAATATGTCCGAAACATGATTTTACACGTGTTTATGAGGACACCAATCTGGATCACATAAGCAGACTTGCTACTGAGTCACAGTAGCCAGAAGCAAATAAGATCGTAGCCCTTAGTGTCTCTATGATGCATTTTTAATGGAAAATATAATCTGCTTAAATGCAGACATAAACAATGTTTCTCAAGCTTGCCTGACATTTAGCATGTAACTCAGAAGGTTCTTCTGATCTAAAAAAGGCTGGCAGGTGGCGAAACAGCAGGTGGAACCTCAGATGAGACATCTACAAGGTAACAAACAGGGTAGGAAACTAGGTCAGATGAGATTTCTTCCATATTGGAAGAAGTGCTTTGAAAATGTCTCCTCTGGTGGAGGCATAAAAGTGGATTTTCAGCATTTTTCATTAATATTTGCATCTCTGAATATGTCAGAGTATATAAGCAGCTGATACATCTATGGGGCATGTTTACGTGGAAAAGGTGAATGTCTGAGACTTACAAGTGTGCTTTTTTCAGCTGCAGCATAGATCTCTTTACAAGAGGTCAGGGCCCCCACACATTCCTGATTATTAACTTGAAATTTAACAAGGACAATGTTATTACAAAAAGCCATCTGCCGGGATACCTCAACTTCTTTTCTTTTTCTACTCACCACTCTCCCATTTGTTTCTTTCTTTACTAATCTGACAAATTTGCAGATGATTAGATCTTACACTGTCCCCATTGTCGAGTGTCCGTTTTATTGCAAAATCTTTTTTCAGCTGTTGTGCCTAGTGCAGTGATAAGGCTCCAGGCATGCCTGGAGAGCTGGGGTTTACTCTTTGGCCATCCCTCTAAGAAGAAGAAGGACCACAGCTCACTTCCTCCTCGGGATGCTCCCGTCACTACTGTATTCAAAGACACCTCAACGCAGAGGCGCTGCCCAGAAGTGCTGAGGCAGACACAGTGGCTGTTTAAGGAAGGCAGAGAAGGAGATTGGAGAAGCAAAGCAGGCATGAGAACCTTGCCGAGAATTGGCTGGCATTCGTCCTGCCTTCTTCCCTCCCCGAGGCAGTGCTTCTGGTGTCAGAGGCTAATGACAGAAAACAGCCTGTGCTTCCAGGGACTGGCACTTCAAGGAGGCGGGTAAATTCAGAACAGGGCTGCTTTGCTCTCTGAGGCAGAATTCCTGCTGTTTCAGGAGATGTGGCTTTTTATCTTAAACTCCCTTTTGTATTTCTCTGCCACATGAAGTCTTCTGTAGCAAGAAAATAAAAGCAATTGGCCATGGAGTGTTTTAGATTAATAAATAGAAAACAAAGCGTGAAAGCTGATTTTATCTCTTTCCTGCATAGAAGAGGGAATTTCACAATGCCCATAAGAGATTGTGACATGTCCTCTGCTCTTTGATCAGGAGTTTTATTCATGTGAATTTCGGTTATAAAATGTGTGAAACCTTGCAAAAATAACAAAGATGGTTGTCTAATGTTAGCATTTGGTAAGATGGGATCCTGCTGAATTGGTTACATTACCCACTTCCCAAAAACCAGAAAAATCTGACAAGGAGCAGCCTTAGCAAGAAGACAAGACAGCGGTGTTGTGTAAAAATGGACAAACATATTAATCGTGAAATGTAAAGGACAGTGATTCACAAATGCTGCATAATAACTAAATGAAATGATATCTTAGGCCACTAATGGCAACTTTAATTGGCAAAGAGAGGTGATGGCAGCTCCCCTGAAACACTCGAAGCAAAACTCCTCCTATTTATTCAGCCCCTTCATTCTAAGATCAGGTTCTTTCTTGGCCCGGATTTGCAGCAAGAATGTGATATATTTAATTTGAATAATTGGATGTTCTTAGGTGTGAAATAAATGAAAGTGAATTCAGAGCCTTCAGTTTTCTTTTTCACTCTCAGTTTTTTGAAAGCTCAGTAAATTAAAATATAGTGATAATTCCAGTCTGCTACAGTCTGTGTAAAAGGCAGTTGTTGTGCACTAAAGGAGAGGTCTCCTGAATTAATGCATTTCATGGACAAACTAGCTTTTCCTGACATTAGAAGTTCTTCAGTGCCTGCATGTTTATAAGCTGGGTTTACTGTTGATTGCACCTGATAGAGACCTGCTATTTGGAAAAGCTTGAAGAAAGGAAAGGAATTGTCCTCTAATTTTATTTTCTTAAGTTTTTTTCCCAATCATTTTATAATATGTCTGAAACATGATTTTACATGTGCTTATGAGGACGCCAATCTGGATCACATTGGATACCTACACATACATAGGTATTCTTTAATGGATACTCTGTGTGCACCTGTATGGGCAAGTAATGTATTACCTTTAAGTACTGCAAAGTGCTACTATTGTAATAATGGTCTTAGATGGGGGTGGTGGGGATTATCCCAATCTCAAGGAATGCATTTTGAAGGCCTTTAATATAAATATGAGGTGATAGATTTGAAAGCTTCTAGCCTCACAACTAACAGGTCAAATCTTTATTAGCAGAGTTTTGAATGTGTAACCACGCAACTCTACAAATCCAGATGTGGCTTATTTTAGCTACAGCACAGGGTTACTAAGATTGGCCCCTTACAGTGAAATACACCATTTAATAAAGATGCACTGTTGCTACTACACTTCTGGACCAGGTGCTCTTGATGATACAGCTCCATCAGTCAAGAGTTGCATTTGTTCTCACCCATGTTCTGTTAGTGCTCTTTTGGGGCTGAAGTGCTTGTCACAGTGCCAGTTCCACTTGACTGAGTGTGGTAATAGAAGCACCTTCCACAGAAACCCTGGCATTGCCTAGTTACACGATGGATTTCTTGGCAAACCTGTGTTTTGTGGGGGTGGCCTTCTGCTTCTAGGAATGGTGTGGTTTTTCTGAACCCCTGAGTGCCAGTGGCTCCTGTGTGACCAGCAATAAGCTCTTTGTGTCAACTGCTCTACAGTGAACTGTAAAGCATCATGTAAACATCATGTTAAATCAAGGAAGTCTGACTCTCTCTCATGAAGAGGTACACTATGCTGTTCAAATAAAAGAAATAATCCTGAGCGTGAATGTACACCAGAATAGATGAGTGTTAGCAGAGCCAGCGCATTTGATGGCAAGGCAGCTCTAGGAGGATGTTGGCTGGCAAATGCATGTCAGTCTAGAGGAAGTGATAGCAGAAGCACATACTCCCTCAGAAGGATGTGTAGATCTGAAAGAGAATTGGTGGTGAGAGGAGTGCACTTTGGGGAGGAACAGCATTTAACATGTTGATAAATCACCCATCTGTTTTCTCTCTAATCACTTTATCTTGTCTTAAATATTACAAGGTTGCTGGAGAAAAGGTCATTGTCTGTTCCATGGCTGTTTACTTCCTGGAACAATGGGACCCCAGATATTACTGAAGCATAAGTGAAGTGTGAGGATAATGGTGTTAAACTGGAGATTCATGAGTCAAGTATATTGCCTGTGGAGACCCTTTTGAAATCCACAGGAGAATGGTTATTTCAGAGAAGGTGCTGACTTACAAGTGAGATTTACTTTATCTCATCATGGAAACCGGGAAGGAAAGGAAGAAGATCGTGTAGCTGTGCTTTTGCAAAAAGCAGATGCTTTCTAGAGGTAAGCAGATGTGTGGCTTTGCTCTTTCTTCAGTTCCTGCAGAAGCAATACACCCAGTGTAGGCCTGTGCCTTCTGCTCGCGTGTCTGTGATGGGCTTGAAGGGTTACTGTCATTAGAAAATTAAATCAATGGGCAAGAGCAGATCCTACAATACTGTAAAACAGGAAGAACATCTTTTGGTAATGTAAGATACAGAGGCAGACTTCAATTCAAATTCTCCTAATTGCCTATGGTGTTGTGGTAGGAAGGTCACTCCAGTTGAATTTATGACCATTACTGTAAGACAGAAATATCTGTAAACAGATCTGAGAGGTGTAATATTGCTAATTCTGAAACTAATCTGAAGCTCTTGACTAATATGGACAAAAAATGACAGACAATAAAGAACTGGAAATTAATTTGTAGCTAGTTGCCACTAGCTCTTTTCCTCTGCCTTCTTTTGTCACATGTTTTTATGTCTTCTAATCACAGCTGAATGACTATCTTTAAGAAGCACAGCACAAGATCAAGACAATTGAGCTGGAAAGTGTAAAAAGAATTCAATCATGGGCTTTCCTGTGTCATGCAGTTATTACGGCTAGAGTGTCCAAACCATACCGTTTATTGGAGGCTGACTTCTAACAAAAAGGCAACATTACTGCAAGGGTGGGTTTTTTTCGTTTTGTGTTTTTTTGATTTATTTTTTTTTTTAATGTCCCATTTATCATTCTACTGGTGGAAAAGACCAATAGCAGGTCTTTTCCTCCAACTTCTTAATTTAAACTGAAAGCAGAGAATGGGTTCAGTTAGATGTAAAAAAAAAAAACAACAAACCACTCTAGTTTTTTCATTAAACTGAAACATGAATGTTCCTATGGATATCATGAATTTGTAAAACATCACTTTGCAGCTGAGTTACCTGAAGATTAATGTGTGTCAATCTTCCCTGACCTGGGGTCATGCCCCAGTCACATGCTCACGCCAAGACCTGGATCCTCCTGCAATGAGTTCTGGGCTAGAGGAAAGCTGTGACATGCTGTGATCAGCTCTAAGCTTCTTGCCTGGGACAGCAAGACTCTAGTTTGACCTCAGGTATGGTTGTGCTCAAGCATTAGGAATGGGAATGCCTCTTACCTAGCCACCTTTTTTACCTCTAGGATATGGAAGGAATTTCACTCGCAAACAAGAATGGTTCTGAACCTGTTCCTAAAACACTCTTGATAAAGAATAGTCTCTTTTCCCTTTAAAGTTTTGTCCATGTCTTTCTGCTGATCTTAGAGTATTAAAAAGCCAAAGGTGTGTTGAGTATCAGGTCATAACCTTGCACATCCTTAACTCCCAGTGCAATCTCTTTAGAGACATGATGTACAGAAAATGCAGGGTCAGGATTGTCCTGACCCTGCAGTTATGGAGATTTCTCCATAACTATCTTTCTGTATCAGCAATTCTAGTTACATATTACAATGTAGTGAGTTTGTGTTTGCAGAATGGAACCAAGGGAGAGCCTTGGAATAAGTGGTACAGTTGCGAACCAGGCGTGAACAGACACTGGAGAAGCAAAATCCATTTTTAACTGTAGGGACAATTAAAAGTGAGGCAGAGAAATTCATGCTGCTCCACCTGCTCCCCATTTCCTCCTGTCTTTACCATGTGTGCATATGCGCAGCGGAAGCGCTTGATGAAGCTTGGGGAAATTCAAGGCTTTAGGTCATATGCTGGTGGTCACACAGAAATAAAAATACTAAGGTTACAGACAGATACAACCTTTTGTCCAAGTATGTTTGCAGGGTTACTGTGCTACCACCTAAAATGCTTCCCTTGTGTATTTAAATAGCAGCTTTTTGTGGATACTTTTAAAAATCTGACCTCAAAAATTTTTAGCTCTAGAGATGTCAGGACACCAGCCAGTGTGAGGGAGATGACTAGTGAGATCTTCTTGGTTTGCTGTTTTATTTGGGAGGAGATTCTTGTCTTTGCAGCCTGCCCAGTACTTAAGGGCAGTCTCACCATAAAGACTGCTCTTGGTTTTTGAATTACTGTTATTTAGAAGTCAAGATCCTTTTGTCACTTATAGTCTATAACTGATATCTGCTAGAACAGAAGCAAACAGGCATATTAGCAGCTCTAAAACCACTCTACCAAACAGATCTCATTTCATGTTAGTGAATTCATAGTTCTTACATCAGCTGTTGACTTTCAGGAAGACTCTTCCACATTACACTTGCAATGGACTACCTCAACAATCATTTTGAAAGAGACACAGGGTGTCTCAGTGGGTGCTAATTTTGGTTTTGAATCTGAAGTTTTTTATTTCTTCTTTCAACAAGAAAACAAACAAACGCCCCCAAAAAACAAACACTAAACCAAACCAAAACAAACAAACAAAAACAAATAAACAAAAAAGCAACAACAACAAAACAAAAACAAAACAAAAACAAAAATAAAACAAACAAACAAACAAAACAAACAAATAAACAAAAAAAACCCAACCAAACAAAAAACAGTGGGAAAGCCTCAAGGAAAGTGGGAAAAGAAAGGCCAGTTCTTCTTCCAATCTCAGGAAAAACGACTCTAGAAGCACCTAGAAAGGCAGATCTTCCAGTCTGTCCTTTTCATGCCAGAAGCCTCCTTTCTTTTTTCATCCCTATTTATGCACTCCCAGTTTCTCTTAGCCACCCTGGAGCACGATAACCTCAGGTGTTTGGGGAAACTATAGCATTCACTGCTATTTTGCAGCATCTAGCCATAGCTTCTAGGAAGTGACTTTTAGATTTTGCGCCAACTGTCCAAAGGCTGGGAGAGATGAAATGTGCAGAGAGGATGGTAGTGAAGCTGAGAAAAGAGAAAAAAATGCAAAAGAGAGAGGTCTATTGTGAAGAAGGGGAGAATAGAGACAGAGTGATACTTCTTTTTCTGCCCATAGTTGCTGCTGGGCATGGTACATGTGTTTGAAAATCTGGGCCATCCATCTCAGAAAGACTATGGTCATTACCATGTTTAGACAGAAAAATGAGTGGCTGCTTGATGGCAATAACATAAGTCCAGGCTGGACTCAAGCTGATGACTCAGTGTAAAATAGCAGAGGGCAATTATGCCATGCCATTTGTTTCTAATCCACCTGCTGCTGGTGGTTGTTTATTCGTTTAATGTTTCTTTATTTGTACATTGCACCACCTTCTCCTTACTTTGCCAAAATTACATTGCTAATGATTAACTGCTTGGGGCACTCCTGTGGTGCAGTGCTCAGTGCTGGGTTATTTCATGCAGTGCTGTAGGAAAACAGCAAGTGAGAAAATTTGAGCCTAGAAAAGCAATAATTTATTACAGTAGAACTGAGCACAGAATGAATCATACTGCTGACAGTTTCTGACATAAAGCTGATCTATTAGAGATTTTGCTTTCTGCAAGTTTTTTTCTCCCACTCTGTTCCAGATGTGTTCTTCTTAAAAGCTGCACAGACAAATATTTTCTTGCTTGGAACTTTCTGTCTGCACTTAGCTACAAAAGCTTTTGAAAAAAAACCAACCTAAACCTGAAAATTGATAAAGGTGTGAATATGTAGCAGGGCTTTTCTTCTATTTTATGATGCTTCGATATTGTTAGTAGCAGATGAATGTTAACAGCAGGTATTCTGGGACTGTAAAATATAGCCTGGAGGCTGATAATTATCTGGTCTGTGAAAAGGTATTTATGCTAGCCAAGTTTTTCCAAAAAGCGATCTGTGCCATCACCAGTTTCCTTGGACTTTAGGGCATTTGCTGAGTGCCAAGATATGAAAACTTAGATTAAGGCAGCACGCTAAGGTGCACCCAGCTGCATACTACAAATACTAGGTCAAGCATCCATTACCTCCTAATGGTAAGAGGAGGCCATTATAACCTGCTGGTACCTTCCTTAGAACTGAAGGCTGGATGATTTGGAACTCCGTGAATTACGAGCCCTGTTTCTCTCCCTGTCCACAGAACAGTCCTCAGGTCTTGAGACAGAGCTGTGCAAAGGGGCAAATGGCAGGGATCCTCCTGGAGAAGGGGCAGCTAAGTGCTGCCTTCTCCATAGATCAATGATAGGTATCTTACACAATTAAATCAGTCTTCTAAATTCAAAGTACAACTATATTTTACACTGTGGGCTGGGGGAAGACTGAAGAATGAGACTGAACTTAAATAGTAATTCTTATGCACAAACTGTTTCTGAAGCTCAGCAGGAGTTCCTAAGAAAACAGTACGAAATAATATTCGAATATTTTCACAAAACTGCAACTAATCCTCTTCCACAGACTCAAAAGATTTGGAAGTCCTTATACTTTTCAATCTTGCTGGGAAACAAACCATTGAAGTACTATGCATGGCATTGCCACCATAATATTTCTTTAGTGACTGGAGATCAGTGGTACCAGAATGTTTGTAGCATTACAGGAGCTAAGGTCAGATCTCTTTGATGCTCATCTGAATTTAAAAGCAAAACAAAACAAACCTACTTGTCACTTATTTCTGGTGCCAAGAAAAATACTGTTTTATTCCCCCGTACATGGTTATTCAGATCATAGTTCCTTTATTTTCCTGTAGGGAAGCTATTACATGGGTAGCACGATGGTAAAGAGTTTTGCTTTTGTTTTTAATCATCTTTGTTTTCTCATTACCTCCACAAAATCCATTATTTCTTCCCCAGCTTTTTATATCTCTCTTCTGAAGGCAGATTATGTTTATGGGTGTATTATTTTCTCCACACCCTTTATACATTTTTAACACTATTTCTAATTTTGCCTAATGAGCTTATTTCTCTCTGGAGCAGGTGCAGAAGGCTGGAGCGTTGCAGTAAAAATTAGCACAATTGAAAATTTGCTGATAGAATATAGAATGTCTCGGGTCCAAGCTGGGTTCCGGGTCATGAAAAGAACTCATGTCTGTCTATTGGCTTGTCAATACAATACAGATTTCTCACTGACATCCAGTTTCCAGCAGTACCTTTCTTGGCTAGAATTCAGTTTAGAGTAGATGGAAACAAATGTCTTCTATACTTTCAGTTCAGGTTTACAGCCCTTTCATAAGCTACCAGTCCCTGCAATACATTTCCAACCTGGCATCCTGAAAATATTAGAAACAAAGAACAATGATTAGCTCAATGACTGATGTGCTGCCTATCAAGTATAAATAGTAAATCAGCTTTCCAGACAAAGCCTGTGTGGAGCACAGCCTGCTGCTCAAAGCATTGGCACGATGCTCTTGCTTCTCTCTTTAGCTGATATAGTGCTCTGTCTTGGTTGCTGATATTTCTTCTTTCTGGATCTGTTTTCCTCCAGTGTTGTTTTCCACAAGAGAGCTCTTAGTCAGTTGGAAGGGGTGGGATAGAAGCATAATTCTTTTCCTTTGAAAATATGAATTTGCTGATGGATTTTTTCTTTTTCTTTATTTTTATCAAAATTCAATCATTTCTATGTATTTTGTTCATGATGTTCAGCTTCAGTTGGCTTAACAGAGGCAGATCTATGACTATGTAGAGTTATACTGTCAACTCAAGTGACAAAAGAGTCTGCAATTGGTCAGAAGGTTGCATCTATAAAGAGATCCCATTAAAATCTTAACAGCTGCCAAGGAGATGGTGTCCAACAGTTCCCGAGGGGCTGGAAAGTGATATAGAAACAAGCAACATTTAGAAATCCTATTAACAGAACATATAGGACTATATACCAAAGCATATAAAAATATTTCAAATTCAGATACTCAGAATCAAGAAGGTATTTGTCATTGCTTTGCCCTCTTAGTATTACTGTAAAATTCAAGCTTCAAATAAGTGTGCATCTTAATTTCTGCCTGATCTCCATCTCCTTCAGAAAGATTGTCCCTACAAAGCCTTCACATTCGCCTGCTTTACAGCTCTGTACAGTATTTATCCCACTCTGATGGTACCTTGACAAAAGTAGCCCTATGAAGGAAACTTGGCACAGAAAGAAAGGATGACAGCCCACCATCTGGAGAACTGGACTGCAGATGTATCTCCTCCACCATGATTCACTTACTCCTCTCCCTCTGCTGCTGTTGGTGAAGGGGGGGGGAACGGACAGAATAAAGTTTCAAGGGCTTCCTAGCCCAGATATCAGACATTATATGCTGTAAAAATGAGTCATGCTTTCTTTCACCCATTTGAAACAAAAAGATTTTCTTATATGGAAAACCTTCAAAACATAATAAAACAGTGCGTGCTTGCAGCCCAGAAGGCCAGTCGCAGCCTGGGCTGCTCTGGTGAGACCTCACCTGGAATACTGTGTCCAGCTCTGGAGCCCTCAGCACAGGAAGGACAGGGACCTGATGGAGCTGGTCCAGAGCAGGCCACAGGGATGATCAGGGGGCTGGAATGCCTCTGCTACGAGGACAGGCTGAGGGAGCTGGGATTGTTCAGCCTGGAGAAGAGAAGGCTCGAGGGAGACCTAATAGACACTTTCCAGTACCTGAAGGGAGTTGATAAAAAGACTGGAGAGGGCCTGGTTACAAAGACCCAGAGTGAAAGGACAAGGGGCAGTGGTTTTAAATTAGAAAGAAGTAGATTTAGATTGGATGTAAGGAAGAAGTTCTTTACCATGAGGGTGGTGGAACACTGGAACAGGTTGCTCGGCGAGGTGGTTGATGCCCCATCCCTGGAGACATTCAAGGTCAGGCTTTATGAGGCTCTGAGCAAGCTGCTCTAGTTGAAGATGTCCCTGCTCTCAGCAGGGGGTTGGACCTGATGACCTCTAGTGGTGCCTTCCAACCCAGACATTTCTATGATTCTATGACAGTTACTCTCACATGCAGCTCTTTTGGTTTTCCAAGGGCAAAATATCACAGCAAGTTTTGTGCTGTTCTGCATAAAATCGTATTTTCTTTCAACTTTTCTGCCATCTTTTTTCCAAGTGTAACTGATGTCTGAAGGTGCTTGGCTGATAAGGTGTAGACTATGTTAAATGCAGCAGTCACTGTGATTTGAAAAATTCTCAGACTGCCTGTCATAAAGATGTGTGTCTCAAAGCAAGTCCCTCAAACCTTTCTTCTGAGAAAATTAGGGTTACATATGGTCATTTCAGTTAGCCTGGATCCTTTCACACACAGACACACACCCCCCCGCCCCCCCTCCAAAAAAAAAAAGGAAAAAATATTTCAGGATTAAGACTGCTTTGATGTCAAATATTTCAGGGTTTGCTCCAAAATCCATTGAAATAAAGGCTAGGATTCCTTTGGCTTTGGGTCAGCGTGTGTTTCAATAAGCTGCAGAAAGCCACAGAGCGTGGAAAGACTCATGACCTGGTGGAAGCTACCACCCTCCCTTAGGTATAACAGCAATGCATAGAGTTGGGTGTGCTGCTGAAGTTACAAGATGGTAACGTGGTGATGAGAGGAAGTCTACAGATCATCTTGCTCTTCCAGATGCATCCTTGCCTTGGCTGGTATATACATTTTCAATGAAGGACATCATTTTTGGACCATCTTTTGGTCCTTAAATTGTTTATCTTGTATATTACAGTTTTCATTTTCAAACCAGAAATGTAAGAGACATTTTCTCTCAAGACAGCAAGCTTGTGTTTTTAAGAGATTTTTAGATTAACAGCCATATTTATTCATCTTCTATTTGCTTGTTTTGTGTTTCTTCTTCCTATCATTTTCATAGCTATGGTACTGGAAATGTTACTAGAGGAGGTACAGATCAGCAAAAATACTAATGTACCTATATTTCCTGATGCCTAAAGCAGTTGGGCTGCTACAGCAGCAGGTTTGTAGCATGCTTCTCAGGGGAAACAGGAAGGAACACAAGTCCCCAGTCACCTTTGCTCCTATATAATCATTTAATTGAGGTGCTACTGAGCACAAAGGAAATTCTTTAGGGATATGGCATGATTCAGAAAAAGGCAAGGAGAGCAGCATGCCTGATGGTGATCCCTGTAGAGGTTTACAGAAGTGGTCTCTTCATAAAGGAAAGCTAGCAGCCAGTAATGTAAATTAATTGCTCCACCTCCTTCTTTGCACTGCTAGAGATTGCTGCAGGTGATGCTTTTTAAAAAGAAAACATTATTTGGGAGAAAGCAGTGATGCATCAGAGCTGGAGTGCTTTCTACTCCCTCCTCACACATTGTTTTAAACGTTCTTTATTGATCCATGTTGGCAAAATTATGCATGCTTGTTTCTTGCACAGATGTTAAGGCTGCAACTGCCTCATGCTGTTTTGTGGACCTAAAGCAAGCTGCAGTACAGCTACACCCAGCATCCATGTTATTATTTTATCTATCAGCAGAAAAGCAACGGGAAGCATCCTCGAACCAGTTTTTATTCTAGACAACAGTACCACACAGAGATGGCTGCACAGTCAGGGCCCACTGTTTATGAGACAATATTTGATTCTTTTAACTTGATTTCTTCTATTTCAAGCAGAAATACTGTAAACCAGAGGTCAAAGAAAATTTTATTTCAGAAGCACCTGAATGCACTGTATTTGGACCAAAATACTTCCCTCACTCAGCAGCTGCTCCATGGGAGCATAATATTCTTGCTTCCAGCAACAAGGTCTGCAGTGCAGCAAGGGCATCCCTGCTGTACACATCACTTCAGAGCAGCCCAAAAATTCCAGCTCCTCCAGCCCAGCTCTTTCAAGGGAACACTGGCATCACCAAGAGCCCTGTGTCTAGTTGTGGTTTAGGGATTTCAGGATATTACTTTAAAGGCCGGAGCAGAGTGTGGTCAGGTTCTGCACCTTCAATTCACTAATGCAGTACCCAGGAACCCAGGAGAGTATTCAAGAGATCAAAATCTCAAAGTGACTGGACAAGAGTGAAAATGTCAGACTCTCTTAGATTTCTGCATTACTTGTTGTAGGCTTTCTGTACACAGCATTTTAAATTATTTAGCTCAGAACAGAATATGCATGCCACAAACTGGGAACATTTATGCAGTCTTAAATATATCAGGCATCACTTTTTATTACAAATGAGATTTATAAAACAGACCATTTACCCCTAAACATGGCACAGCAGCATTCACTTCTCTCCATGAGTTGGAATTAACTTTTATATTAATGGATTAACTTTTATTTTAATGGTAGTTCTGAAAAATTATTTAATTTTGGGTTTCCTTTGCGGTGGCTAGGCTGCAAGTGTCTGATGAAAATAGACCTGAGGTAAATGTTACTACTCACAGTCTCGTGTGTTTCCACTGCAAATTATTCATCTTTGTGTATTGTAGAGGGTGCTAAAAAAACCTTTGGGAGTGATCTGAACATTTGTTTGTAATAGCATTGCACATCTAATTCCGTTCTTACTGGTGACATTCTTAGGTGTGTGAAGTGACTGGATCTATTCCAGGACCTTCCTTACAGCCTAGAGAAGTCCTTTCAGCAACTCGTTACTGACTTAAAATAAGCAAAATAGACTAATTAGACCAATAGTTGTCTGGGATTATGACTTAAGATTTTCCTACTTTAATTTAGATGTATACGATAGAGAGTGTAACAATCACACAATGACACAGATTCTTTCTTAGAAATTGCCCAGCAGGGAAGAATTATCTCCATTCACGTTTTCCACTGAAAATTATAAATATATAAGCAGAACTGCAGTTTCACCTTCTCTCTAGTTTTGGTTTGGGTTTTGTTTTTACAGCTGACGAATATGACTGTAAGCCTCACAATAAATTCGTGTGTCTCTGAACTTACCTTTGTTTTGTGTGAAGTATTTGGCTGTAGACCCAAGTTCTGTTTACACTACACAATAAGACTTGGAGATGTAATAGGACTGATCTCTACTGATGTTCAGAAAAGTCCTGCAAATGCAATAGGACTGAGTTCTGAATAATTTTGGGGGTGTTGATAATTTCAGAAATTCCAAGGCAAAAATCATAGTCTTAAGGTTAAGAATTCTACTGGCTCCACACTGTAAAACTGCTGGATCTTCTGTTCTTCAGATGATGCTTGAATATGTTCTCAGACTAGAATCTTAGTGAGTCATCTAGCAAGCCTGCTTTCAACTGATTTAACCAGGAACAACATCTTTCATATAATCAAGTTATTTCATAGCTGAGATTCAGGACATATTTGTGTCCTTGGTTAGGTTCAGGTTAATTGTCACCAGCAGCTGCTGGCCCAAGCAGTTGGAAGGGGCTACAGCTGGGAGAGGTCGCAGCTGGGATAAACAATCAAACCAGCCAATGGCTATTTGATATCCTATTGGTGTCATGCCCCTTATATAAGGGGAGGGCTGGCCCATGACAGGGGCTTCTGTTTTTAACTTGTTTCAGTGTGCAGCTTCAGTTTGCAGCTGGAGCAGGGGAAGCAGTGTCTTGGACATAGGTAGAGCCTTGCGGTTTCTATTACTTGCTTTGTATATAATTTCATTGGTATTATTGTTGTTGTTTTCTTCTCTCTTTGTGCTTTCCATTAAGTTGTCCTTATCTCAACCCCTGGGGTCTCACCTTTTTCTTTCTCACAATTCTCTTTCCTATTCCACAGGATGGGAAAGGGGAAGCAGCAGGTGAGTGGCTGTGTGATGTTTAGCTGCCAGCAGATGTTAAACAATAATTTGTTACTTTCACTTTCTGGTACTTTCAGTTTTTGTTACGGGTGTGGATGAAGAAACACTCTTCTAGTAGAAAATTTGATAAGCCTGATGTAGTCTAAGCAGGAGCTTGAATATGTTATGAAAATTTCTTCTCACCTCCCTCTCAATAAAACATCCTTGAGTGTTCAAGATGAATTGCAAACAGTTGTTGAGATGTGTTATTACTAGTGTCCATCCTTTCCATCTACTTATAACTACAGTACTTTCAGTGCCAGAGTCCAGATAATTAATTGTATACTTAGAAGACAAAAATCTGAAGAGTCTGAAGAGTTACTACCTGTTAGAAATAGTACAACTATAGGGATTATTACCCAATCACTTGATGTTACCTCTGTCTATAGGAAACCATTCTTTTCTATAGTGGTAGTAAGCCCTGTTTGATTACAGCTCTGGTAGGTTATCTGCATGCTTCTGTTGAAGACTGTTCTGGAAACTCAGTCCCAGCATTGAACCTCAAAATATACAAGTGAAATGCATTTTTAACTAGTTGGTATGCTGCCAGTACAGTCCAGTAGTTTAAACAGCATTCTCCATTTTAAGTAGTTATCATTCTGCAATATTCCTAAGGAAAAAATCATACCCTTTTATAGCTTTGATTTTGTTAGGGAAATAAGCTATGCTTTTTCTATTTTTTTGTTTTGTTTTGTTTTCTCATAGGTTGCCTGCAAGTGTTCAAAATATTAAGCAAAATGACAGGGGAAAATACTGAGAAGGAAAATGTTTGTGCAGAAAGAGAGGAGTGGAATGGATTATTTCAAAGGAAGAAAGAGAGAAGGAGAAAAGGAAACAAAAATTCTGTAGCGTGGGACAGAGTACTGTGTGGCAATGTGTGCTGACAAATTCAGGTAAAGCTTACTTTGATTTCTTTGTAATGTATTAAAACAATGCATTTGTTGATGTATAAATCATTCTTCATACCACTGGTAGATGCAGAATTGTAAAGAATTGTTTCTTTTCGTTTTTGAAGGAGTTATCTGCTATTTCTGGGCCATTTCCGAGAAAGGCAAATTTCTGAATATTTGCTCAGAAGACTGCACTGAAATAAAAAGATGTGGGTATAACAAGAAAGACTTGGTGTCTGTTTCCGTGTAGAAAAACATTGTCCTAGGCTTCTTCAGCACCACCCTGCTCGGCTGCTAGCCACATGTGCTGGTGTCAAACTTGTGATAAGAGACCCTGCTGTAGATGATCATGTCTATTCAGATATGATACCTGATTCAATTTTCATCCACAGAAAAACAGAAGTGCTTTATTTAGATTGCTTTCCATTATTCAGAAGCAAGAAACAAAGCAGCAAGTTCATTTAGAAATGGTTCTTGTTGCCCTCTTTGTATTCATACTGTGACAGACTGCTCCATAGCGAGGTCTCTTGAGCTTTCTGCAGATCTGATTTTGTCTAATTCTCACACTTATTCTCATTGTATATTAAAATTTAGTAACAATATTCTAATTGCTACTTATTTTAGTAAAAAGAATAATCATTTTGACATCTGACAGAGAAAAATATAAACATTGTGCAGTGGTAGATTGTAGGATGAAGCAAATTAACCTTTACATCCATTTTTAAAGAGAAAGAAAGTGGAGGTGTTTTAATCTATTAAAGCACAGTATTTGATTTTGTTCCTCCAGAAAAAAATAATACTATTTAAACTCAGGGAGACAAGATTTAATATAAAAAAAATATATAAAGCAAGTAAAAAGCTGCTCAAAGGGCATATAGCAGTGGGCAGTCAGGAGAAGCTGCCTGGGGGAGGTAACAAGGAGCACGTTTGGGGGTGATCTCTGCAGTAGTTTAGGTGTTTGATACCATGTTGTATAGACTGTATTTACCTATTCCAGGTGCTCGGCATACATAGGTGCTCCTGTGCTATGTGGAGTGTGTGACTGGCAAAGTTCTGCAACTACAATAGCAATGCCATGACTGGCCACATGCATGTTCTTCAGGGAAACCACACAGATCGGTAGGACTTGCTGACTGAGTTCAAAGCAAATGCCATGCTAAACTGCAAATCGCCAAAGAAGCTCAGATCTATTTTTGGACCTCCATGGAGCAGCTGAGGAAGGTGAGCAGCCTCTCTCTCTCAAGGCAGGTGGGACAGAGATGACTCTGAAACAGAGCAGGCCAGCATTGTCATCAGGACATCAAGTTGGATGCATTTGCAGGGTCAAAACCTCAGCCTTTAAAGGAGGTTTTGATTGAGTATGTCTCAGTTCAGCACTTGTGTAGAGTGGCTTCAGTGAGGTTGCAATCTCCTTACAACCAGGCTAAAATTGCTCCTTCCTTCCATGTTTCCTTTTTCCTGACCAGATGTAGCTCCATTGTCCTGGCTTTTAACTCTTGTGACAAACCATTTATTAGCATCTTTGACTGCTGCCCCTTAGCAAAAGGGGACATGGATCTCTCCAAATATCACTTTTTCACACGTTATGACAATGCATGAGATTTCTACTAATCCTCCTGCCTGGCTGAACAAAGCCATTCTAGTGAATGGCAAATAAACAAAGCATTAAAAAAAAATATATTTTCTAAAGCTATTACTATGAAGCTTGGATTTCAAGAAATGTAAAAATGAGAAGACAGACTATTAATTCAATCTAAATGACAGGCCTTGTTTCTAGTCTAATAATCTATTTTAACTCCATGTAATCATAATATTGCATTGATTAGCTCTCTGAAATGTAATCTTATTAGTAGTTCACGAGGTTGCATTTAATCTGGCTGATTATGGTAGTGCATTTCTGAGCAGCTGGTTCAGCACTGTTGCGGCTCCAAATCATAGAATCGTCAGAGTTGGAAGGGACCTTAAAATCATCTGGTTCCAACCCCCCCTGCCATGGGCAAGGACATCTCCCACTAGATCAGGTTGCTCAGTACTCTCTTGCTAATGAACTCTCCAAGCATGTAAACTCACCAAATAGAAGTTATTGCTTAGCTTATTCTGATGTTCTGGACACACTAGTCATTGTTCTTTTACTTGAAGTCTTGTGTAAACTTTTATTGCTAACAAGCCACCAAAACCCTTATAGCCTGTTTCCTGTATGTCAACAACTATTTGCTGTCTTCATAATTAAAACCAGAACAAAATAAAACAAAAACAAAACCCCAAACCAACCAAGCAAGCAGGTTTTCTTCCCATGAACACTTGTACAGCTTGTTTCTGACTTTCATTCTATTGATAACCTCCTTGGTTAAGAGTGCCTGACTTGGTTAGTAGCTCCACAGCTCTATTTGCAGAAGAAAATTACAGCTGCAAGACCGGCTTTGCAGTAGTTTCACTTTCTTTCAATACTGGATTAGTTCTTTTACTAATCCCTATTAAAACAAGTAATTGTTTGTAGAGAGCAGCTTTAATAGCAATGCTGAGGTTTTCACTCTGCTCTTGCCTGTGTATTGAAAGTTACTCAGCTGTGAAAGATTACACTTCTATTTGGGGACTTGTGCCAGGGAAAAGGAAGGTCACCCCTTGCAAATGGACAACAAAAGCAGTTTTTGTAGCAATTGCTGGTTTGGTACAAGAGCTAAAATCCAGAACAATGGAGCTACAGCTGGTCAGGAAAAAGGAAACATGGAACAAAGGAACAATTTTAGCCTGGTTGTAAGGAGATTGCAACCTCACTGAAGCCACTCTAATTACACAAGTGCTGAATTGAGCCATGCTGACTTCAAAGAAATGAGCTGTTTCTATGAAGAATAAAAAGTTGAAGTATTTGATACAGCCTTTTCAACGTGCATTAGCCGAACAGTGACATCTTTAGCCATCCCGTTCTCCAACACCTAATACCACAGAAAGTTAGGAGAATGCAGTATGTTCATCTTTCTGCTGTCCTCATCACTACTTCCCTATCAATACAACAAATCCCAGCGTGGCTGAGGCTGGAAGAGACACCTGGAGGTCATCTGATTCAAGCCCCCTACTCAAGCAGGTCCACCTAGAACAGGCTGCTTCAGACCATGTCCAGATGGCTTTTGTGTATCTCCAATAGTGGAGGTTCCACAACCTCTCTGAAAAACCTGTGACAATGCTTAGTCACTGTCACGCTAAAAAAGCTATCAAACATATGTTACATACTGGGTCAGATACTTAACTGGGACCATCCTTGCAGTCAGTATAGTCTGCAGTCCACGCTTCTGTCCCATGCTGAAAACTAACCTTACCCATGTAATTCAGAGTCCTTTCAAGATCCTGAATCTGCCTTTTCCCTTCATCTTATGGGCTGCCCCTGGCTGACAAGACAGATAGATGTTTTTGGAGTGGACAAAAACTTTCTTCTCTTCCTGCATGTTTTTGAACAAAGACCTGAAAATCATGACCCAAAAATCTGTGTGGCACCCTGTGGTGCCACCTGGAGAAATCAGATTACCCAGTAATCAGCTTCATGCTAACTCCCAAGGGTGCCACCAGTGAGTTCAGCCATGATGGTCTCTTCCCCACCAGTTCATCATATGACACACAGGGATGTCTGTTCCTGCACCACTAAAACTTGCTTCTTGAAGAATGTCCAACCTTCCTGGACCCCTTTTCCCTTCGGGACTATCTCTCAAGGGACACTTGAACCAGTGTCCTGAACAGGCCAAAGTCTGCTCTTCAGACTTCCATGGTAGTAGTTCTGCTCAGCCCCTTCCTTACTTCCTTACCAAGAGTTGAAAACTCTCTTTCCATGGTTTCTAGTGGCCTCTGACCACCACATCACTCACTAGTCCTTCTCTGTTTGTAAAGAGAGGGTCTAGAGAGGCACCTCCCCTTGTGGGCTTACCAGCTGAGTCAGGAAGTTGTCTTCCATACATTCCAGGAACCTCCCGGACTGTTTCCTCTCTGCTTAATAGGAGCTAAGGTGTGGGGAGTGTGTCTCATCTAAGAGTATTTGCCTTAGAGATAAAGTTAAGAAGAATAGTAAAAAAATGCAGTTTGAAATGTCACTAATACTTCTAGACAGCGGGGAAAGCAACTGAGATTAATTATACTCTTTTTACAGCACCATTTCTCAGAGGCTCCAATCCCCAGGTGACTTCAGGAAAGTATGCATTTACACCTATCAAGAAGAGTACTGTGATATAGCTTTATCCTCTCTTCCTGCATTGATCCCCCATCTTGCCCTGAATTGTGCTTCAAGATGACAGGGGGGTGGGGGGAGTAATTATGAAGAGATTATTTTTATTTTTTTTTTCTCACACAAGTCTGGAAATAGGCAAAAGAAAACCCCACCCAGCTATTTAAAATCTTGACTTTTAACACCACATGTCATTCCTGGTCTGTGGTGGGAAACTACCTCACAATGTGCAAAATCTCAGTTGTTTAACAGGAAACAAAATGCATTAGGAAGGGCAAGAGGGACTTCTTTTAGACTATAATTCCTCAGTCAGTAGTGTTGGCTCAGCTTGGCCTGAGAATGGCAGTTGGGTAAGGAGACCTTACTGTGGTTACAGTAAAAGAAATGTGGAAAAATAAAAGAAACTTCTCTTATATGTCCATTATAGCTCCTGCCTCCCCACATCAAAGGTGCTAGTTCTCTAGGTCAGTATTTTGGAAGTGCTAAATGGAGTTTGCCATTCACTTAGGTGTGTTTGACCAACTTGCTATGAAGGTCCACCACAAAATTAATAGAATCATTATTGGTGGCCAGATGTATTAATAACGTCTTCTCTGAGGAACAGAACAGAGCTTCTGTTCTATTCAGTCTCAGCTACACATTGGTGGGAAGAGGTGCGTCAGAGCTGTGAAGAAATGGCTTGGCCACCAAGCTGGTAGAGCCAGTGGAAATACCCTGGGAACACCTCACAGGCTGCATTTCTATTTCAACTGAAATTTCAGAACTGGCCTGTAATTCTGGTGGGGCAGAGCTGCAGACCAGCTGCAGCAATCCCCACGGTGAAGGCTGACCAGTTTCTCCTTCACTGAGTGGGAGAGGAAAGGAACACTATTGCTTGAAGATCTTAACACTACTCATGCCTCTATCCTGGGATTCCAGAATTGTCAGAAGCTGAGATAAGGATGGTGCACAGTGAGCCAGGTTCACACTGAGCACGAGATGAAGATGCCTTTGGAGATACCTGTGTATGCCCTGGCAGTTAATGGTAAGATCACCATCTACTGGTATGTGAAAACGCTTGCCACAGCTTAGGTACCTATATCCTGTACTATGCTTTCCACATTATGACCTGTTTAGATCCATCTGACCCAGTAACCAGCAAAAGATGAGCTCCTGTGCTGTGTCTCAGGACCCTGGTGTTACCTTCTGCCCTAGCAGTTCACAATTCAAAGTATCCATGGAGGAGTAATAAAGTTTTCACTTCCGTCTTGTTTAAAGCCTTGGCTATCAGACAAGAATCACTGCACACAGAAATGACAGACGCACACTCAGAATGAAAGAGGCAGTTTGGAAGTGATCTGACAAAATTTTAAATGTCTGAGAGAGAAGCAGTGATCTTGAGGAGTTCATGGGTGTCTGAAACCTTCCTGAAGCCCATCCTTTGCTTTAACCCATTACTTTGCAGCTAAGGTACCTTCAACTTTAGCATTTAGATTTCTTTCCAGAGATCTGGGTGCAGTGAAGCAGTAATTTAATCATGGGGAAAAGCTCTCTGTGCAGTTGTCTATGCTATCTGTTTTCCCTGCTGCAAGCACTGAATGCCACTCATGAGCCAACACTTCAACATTTCATTTCATGTAGTCACATGCTTATAACCTGCTTAAGTTCTCTACAGGAATCCAGGGACACTTAGCACCTTTGAAAATCAGGCCACTCTACCCTCCCTGTCTTTGAGTGCTTAATCAGAATTGCTTGAATGGATTTTTAGAGTTTCCCTGAGCTTAAAAAAGGACGGAAAACTAAAAAGGGGGAGGAAATTCTTAGTATTTAAAGATGCTGGAAGTGTAGCCATCTAACACCTTACAATTTTAGTGGGTTATCCTACTAGAGAATTGCTGGGATGGAAAGCCCACTAATCCCCTTCCTTGTAAAAATGCACAGGAGAAATTGCACAGGAGAAATGTGCGCTGAATCCAGTTGTTTTGTACTATGGGTACATTTAGGAGAGGAGATGTACCATTTTCAGATGGGATGTACAGAAGTTGGAACCAGACATTTATGGTTCATGCAGAGCTTTTACTTCATTTGCTGCTCTAACTGAACTTCCATGGAGAGATGTCACAGACAGTAAGGCTTTCAACTTTGCCTTATATGACATTACCAGTAGCTGGTTAGGGAAAAGTCCTGGGTTCTGTTTGGAATAATCATCAGCAGCTGCTGGCCCAAGCAGTTGGGAGGGGATGCAGCTGGGAGAGGCCACAGCTGGGATAAACAACTGAACCAGCCAATGGGATATTTGATATCATACTGATGTCATGCCCCTTATATAAGGGGAGGGCTGGTCTATGCCAGGAGCTTTTGTTTTTAACTTGGTTCAGTGTGTGGATTTAGCTTGTGAGTGGAGCAGGGAAAGTGGCTTCTCGGGTACAGGTACAACCTCGCAGTTTCTGTCACTTTGTGTATTGTGTCATTAGTGTTATCCTTATTACTGTTGTTTCTTCTCTCTTTGTGTTGTTTTATTAAGTTGTTCTTATCTCAGCCCCTGGGGTCTCACCTTTTTCTTCTCACCTTCTCATTTTAGAGGAAGAGGGAAGCAGCAGAGGAGTAGCTGGGTGGTGTTTAGTTGTCAGCAGAAGTTAAACTATCACAGTAAAGTACCACAAAATATAAAAAATTCCTGGGAAACTGCACAGAGGAATGCTTCCTTGGAGGGCTCATCATTGAGATGAAAGGCTGCACTGAGAAAGTTGCTGCCAGGATCTCTCTTAGGTCTGGTCCTTTTCTGTATTTTCTCTAATGTAGATGTTATGTTTCACATTTTCAAACAAAATTGCTGCGGTGAGGATTACAAAGGGGGTTTAGAAGCTCTTGTCACCTGGTGAAAATTATCTTGACAACTTGGAGTAATGGCCTGGAAAAAAACATGATGCTATTCAACAATAAGAAGTGATCATTCTTACCTAGGCAGGAGTTATCATCAGCATATAGCAGAACAATATCAGCCATAACTGGCGCATGGGGCTGGTTTTACAAATGCAAGACACTGTTGCAGCAGTATCACCAGATACAGG
This sequence comes from Chloroceryle amazona, assembly GCA_027560015.1. NCBI lineage: Eukaryota > Metazoa > Chordata > Aves > Coraciiformes > Cerylidae > Chloroceryle > Chloroceryle amazona. The sequence goes on from JANHFX010027995.1 coordinate 39,199, forward strand.
GGCTGCCAGAAGTGCTTTGGGCCCAGGAACAGGGCTTGCTGCTTGCATCCTTCAGCAATGATCCAGTGCCACTTTACCAGTCAGCACCGGTGGAGCCGAGAGCTCTTTGTAGAGGAACGGGTGAATGTCCATCAACTGCCTCTAGATGGCACAGCACGTTGACAAATCTGGGATTGAGCACGCTTGGCAGATGGTGACAGCTCGACAGCCTCTGGTTGTTTTATGAGAATGCTTTTCCTGCTTAATTGTGGTTAATTATTCTAATTCAAGCATTACAATGGAGGTCCTTCTTAAAGCAAGGTGGGCTTTTGTGTTCAAAGCCTTGACTTGCTGATCAGCCTCACAAGACATGGGCTTTGTACTGCCTGCTGTAGGCACTCAAATATGCAGGCAGAGGGCAGGTCCCATCGGAGGTTATGCCCTGTGTAAGATCTGGAAAAGATCAAGAAGAAAAATGTGAGTGGTGTCTGATTCTTCTTATTCTGCAGCATGCTGGGGTTTTTGTTTTAATGTTTTGGAGGTTTGTTTTTTTGTTTGTTTTAAACAAGTTACCATATGCTTAGGATTCAGCAGTGAGCTGCTAATTAGCCGAGTCCCTTGCTTTCTACTATAGGCTTTTTTTTTTTTCAGGAGAAAACAGCTTTCACAAAGCTACTAAGTGGCATTACTGTCCTGTAATAGTAGCCCTGAGAAAAAGCCACAGTATGTTTCCTACACAGCTACAAGCCAGGCTGCTCCTTGAGTCACTACAGGAAAGAAGTTGGACCAAACACATCCAGCTTGCAGCAACAGGACCGCTCCACCACCAAATTCACTTGCAGTAGTTTGCTCATCTAGTGAGTCACGTTTATTTCTTCTGAAGCTTTTGTTTAATTTTTAGGAGTGGATCACAAATTGCTTCAACTCTCACCTTCCTGTAACACACACCTTCCTCTTGAAGACAGAAGAGCTGCAGGTTTTTAGGCTTAGCCAAGGACAGATTCTGATGCTGGAATTTCTTGGATTCATCACTATCCCTGGCTGGCACACCAGCCACTCCACCACCCTGGTGAGCAAGCAGCTCCTTTTATCCCTTAGAAAAGTCCTAGTGACTGGTCCTAACTAAACAGTTAGCAATTATTTATTTGCCCTCAGTAAATTCCCCAGCAGACTGTGCTTCCCCAGATAGTTTGTTTACAGTTAAAAACACAGTAATCTAGGGGGGAGGACCTAATCCACACAGCAAATGGATGAAATTATACCCACACTAATACAGAGCACAGGCAATTTACAGAACAAAGCTGAGCAAATCGAGATATCCACCAAAGGGGAAAATGCATTTCCCTTGACCACGCAGTGCTGATCAAAAGATAATGAATGCGGAAATGACTTCTGACATGCATGGAAAGTTGTAGGCCCAAATTGCACCAGCTGTACTCCAGCAGTGTTTTTGCCTAAAGTCACCTTGGCTGCTTTGCTAGGCTGAGAATGTGTATAAATACAAATGAGCAAACTGTTCTTTACCAAGGCTGCTGCTGTTCTTTAATGTGCAAAATGTTATTGATCGTTTCTAGCACACAGTGCTTGAAGCACATGGGGGATGTTAATGCAGAATATTTTTACATGTAATATTTCTTAAGGCATGATAGATCTGGAATCGAAACCAAGCAGAGATCATTAACTTGTGATTGTGCTGGCTTCCTTGTGGGTGGCAGCTTGCTAAGGTAGCGAGACTGTTCATGTGCAAGTTGAAGTGTAAACCAAGACCATCATGCTGATCATTTCTAGTTTATACTGGTCACTTAATCTGCACTAAATGTGCTGCTATACAAGCACAAAGAAAACAAAGAAATGCATTCTAGCAGGAGGAGACCAAGTAACTGAAGTGTCTGCCTACTTTGAGGAGTTGCAGCGTTTCAAGACTTCCAAGTTTTACAGTGTGTAGTCCTTCCTTTGGATCAAAACCTTGTTTCTATTTGTGTTTATGGGTTGCAACTTAAAGTGGAGTTATACGGTCTCCTGTCTACTGCTGTCTGGTTGTTCAGAGCTGTACCTGCTATAGCTGTTTTCCCTATGCCAGAGATAATGATGATTTGAGTATTGATACCCTTGTTATTGACGTAACATCTTGCATCACCCAGGCAGGCCAGTATACACTGCAGCAATGTCGTGGGCTGAATCATCCCATGTCAGGCTGTCGTGAGCAAACAGATGTTTTTTCAAGCCTCATTTGCTGCCTCTTGCTAGTCTTCCACCACACACAGCTCAGATCATACAGTCAGAGCTTGGTGGGTTTATTCAGAAAAGAGCTAAGCCAAATAACACGGCACTCTGTACCCCCTCTGCCCCCGCACTGAAGGCAGTGGGCATCAAGAGAGCTCTGTACCAGGCAGGATTAAGTCATTAATATATGTAAATGCAGCAGAGGAAAGGAAAACATGATGGACAGATGCTTGCTGCTTTGGCATAACTTTGACTGGAAAGGAAAGAAAGTGATGCTGAAGTCTGCTGGAAAGGTAGCTCAGCAGCAAAGCATCTGAGACAGGGAATGTCTATTTTGTGTATTGCCTCATTCTTGCCTGGTCTTTAACAGTACAATAATAATAAAATGGATGAATTGTCATAACTCTGTCCCAATGAACATTTATACCTTAAATCCTAGGCTAATCCTAGAAATGCAGTCTATTGTACCTGAGAGAAAAGGGTCGGGGGAAAGCTCAACCCTGGCTCCAAGCTAAACAAGTCTCTCCTCTAGAAAGGTCTCCATGGAACCTCTATCACAAAATCAATAGTAGTCAGTTCTGATTTGCCTTGTTCTTCCTTACTTTGTGCTGCTTTCACTGTTTAATAAAAATGTTTGTGGATTCTGGCTATCGGACTCTCATGGACAAAATGAGTCTATGAGGGTTGTGTTAGATGAGCTGCACAAAATCAGGTAAGTTTGGTTTGTATAGAGACTTTGACAGATCTTTATGTTAGGATTTTGCACAACCTTTATTTTCCTCAGCTTCCTATTGCAAACTGCCAATTTTATCTTCCTTGTGCCATTGTAGAAATCATATAAAAAGTATGACTTGCCACTGATTTTAACCTCAGTAATACAACTTAAGACTATTTTTTTTTTTTAAGACTAATGTGACAGCAACTGCCCTAAACACAAGAAGATTTAGGGATAAAACCAGTGGCAAGGTGGAAGATGGAGATGTTTCTGTAGCTGTGCACATAGACTAGGCTCCCTCTAGGACCATCTGAAAGGCTTTAGAAACATGATGTACATTCGAAGAATCACAATGAGACCTAGTAATCATGTAGTTAAACGTACATGTGTTATCAAGAAAGAAAGGAGCAGATGGACATGTATTGAAATGACAGTATTCTTGCAAGAGAGGAATTGCACAAGGAAGTTGACAGATGTCTGTCAAATGGGTGTTTAAATCAGATCAGATGGTCGTCTTATGGATAACACAAAAGCTGCTTGGCCTAATGTGGCAATCACTGCATAGACTTCTCTGGTCAATATTATGAAGGTGGTTAGACGAGATGCACACAGTGATTTCTGCTGGCTTTAATCACATGAGCATTTTAAGCTTCTAGCTGCCTGGTACGGTCAGCATGGCTTGTAGGTGTCTCTTTATGCACATTCAGAGAAAATAGGACTCTTTCTCATATAGCTTGTGATAGGTTCACAGAGGACTCAGAAATTAAGTCTGACTTCCCATGCCTTTGTAGATCAGCTAACCTCTTATTCCTGTCCTCTACCCTTTGCTTGGCTTTTCCAATTCTCATTTACTGTGACCTTCAGGGCTGTAATAAGAAGGCACCTGAAAGTGAAGTACATGCCTTTATCTGTTGGCTGCATCCCAAGAGAGCAGAGCTGCCTGGGAACACAGACTTTATGGTGTACCAGGGTGTTAAATATTTATTATATAATATGTGCAACCTACACACCATAAAGGCCTTCTTTCCTTCCTGTCCTCCTTTCCACCTGTTTTTTTCACCATTGATAAACTCAGGAGGCTACAAACAGGAAAAAAAGAACTGAAAGTAAGCCATGCTGTTCCTAATGTTATTGATGACAGGAAACAAATTTGAAAGTAACAGATTAGAAGGATATGAGGAGGACTTTTTTTGCTGTTTGTAACAAAATGGGAAAATGAGATTAAAACTTGAATATTGAATGCAAACAGACCATTTAGATTATACTTTGTTCAGTAGTGCGTGTTTACTTCAGTAGTGTAACCTTTCCAGACATTGGCCACTTCTAGTATGTTAAATAAATACTATCTTTAAAATAGAAGCCTTGCATCACTGTGTATGTAATAGATCTGAAAACATAGACAATAATCACCATAAATAACAAATAGTTATTTATAGGTACTGAGCTGCCTGTCAAGCCATGAGCTCTTATATGCATATGAAGAAAGAGTGAGATGGAGTGAGAACGTATTGACTCAAACCCACATCTGTAAAAGCATCGTCTCCATGGACGATGGAAATTGAAGTTCCTTAACGGAAAATTCAGATTTTTGTTTTAGGTTCAGATACGTCTTGATCTTCTTTCTGTTCTCAAAATAAATACAGTCTAGTTCCATAAACAATAGAGAAAGAAAACACACCTTTATCTAGACGTATTTTTATGACTCAGAGGAAAAAAATAGTAGCTAATCCAAACTGGACATGAATAAGAATTTCTGGGTCAGGGTCTGCCTGCCTCTGTATAGAAGACTGCTTTGGAATAGAAGCTGGGACTGAAACTCACTGGGAAAAATGAGTTGTCTCCTTTTACCACCTACCCTGGGCTTTCATATCTGCACTGTCATTTGGAGGCTTTAATTTTAAAAAATAAAATATATCAACATAAGAGACCCTATTCCTTCTGAAGTCAATAGAAATATATTTAGGGAATTCAGTGCAGCCAAGTTTTCACAAAAGCTTTTTTCAGAAAAATCACTTGAAATCACCAAGTTTCTTTTTCGTATCTGTAAACCACAGAGGCTTTTTTATAAGTTCATCTCCAAGCTCACAATTCTGCAAGACCTGAAAGCTTTTCTATAATCTTGAATTATTCTTTAGTTGATAATAATATGCAAGCATTTGTTACAGCATGGCAGGCACAATGTTAGAACAGTCACAACACCCTGTTTTGTAGCGTGAATATCTTGTCTAAGCAGGTGACTTCTAAAGGTGCTCAGTGTATAGCTAATTTTTTTTAAATTTGCTGGCCAAATCTGTGAGTGACTATTGAGATGGAAGAATATAAGCGAGAAATGTAGCCCAACAAAAAGACTGAGTGTAGAGATCTGCAGATCTTGCATAGAGATAAATGTTTCTCTATATTTACTCTTACCTGTTATAAAATGGTAGCTACTCCCTTTACAGTAACTGCAGGAACTAATAAAGTGAATTTTCACAGAATCACAGAATTTCTGAGGTTGGAATAGACCTCCAAGATCATCGAGACCAGATGTCACAGAAAGGATGTCTTATTTTATTTTCTACTGAAATGATTCTCCCTATTCTTTTTCTAGCGCAAAACTCATTTGTGTTCTGCTTCGCATCAAGCTCTAAGAAGCAAATGCTATTTTGGAAGAGACGGGTTCTTTATTTTTCCAGTTTGGAACGTTATGCAGAAGGAGATTATGGATTTTCAGTGTGTAACTACTAGCTGATCTATCAATGCCGCACTTCTGTGGTGGACACCTGGGCCAGAACCAGCTATGCTGACTGGACCTGAATCCATTCACATGTGAAATTTGTGCTTTGATCAATTCCACACCTGTTTTTGGATCCTCTGGCCTTAACACACTTTTTTTTATCTATTGACTCCCTCTCATGATTTTCCAAGGGTATGGTTAAAAGCAACCTTTTTTTGTTGCTTCTTGTGTGAAGGGGCTAGTGCAAGGAAAGACTTGGTTGCTCAACTGGTAAACCCGATTCATGACAGAGGAGACTCTGGACTTCATCCTATAGTTTTGTCACATCATGCAGCCCTCATACCTCTGTGCCTGTTAATGGTTCTGTGTACTCCCATCAGAGCTGCTGCAACTACAGCTTTAATGGGGCAGATATTATTTGTTCCTTATTCAGGAAGTGAATTCACATTGAAGTCAGTGAGATGTTGCCCTGAATAGGACCAAGGTAGTAGGTTTGTTAAAGTTTGACTGAAATAGCGTTCAGATTAATGGGTACTAATTTTTGATTCTATCATTCTATGATTCTTCTCTCTGTGAGGAGATACAGGAATAAAATTCCTTACACATGGAGAAAGCCTGGAAGAACACACAGGAAAATAACTGGAACTGTGGGAATCCAGTAAATAATTACATTAACAATTTACTGGGAAATAGAAAATAACACCTTCAGCTGATCATTTTCAAGCAGTTGTGGAAAGATGGGATATTTCTCGTCAGAGTCCTGTGGTAGTGCTAAGTCCTGTGGCTTTCTGCAGTCTGCAGGGCTTTCTAAAACCAGCTCAGAACTCAATCCAATGACTACGAGGGGGCACATGCACAGCAAGGAGTAGGTATTTTGGGGTCACGGAGCCTTATCTAGGATGGCAGTGGCAGTCATGTATCTGTCAGGGGAAGGGGTAGTTGGACTTTTGCTAGCAGCACTAACTAATCTGTGGGGAGAATTACATCTTCTAACACAGGGAAATGAATAATTTCTTCGGTGGGATAGGTTCCTGAATGCCAGCAGGATGAAAAGAAATGTGTAATCAAAGTAGTCTAACACCTGCCTTGCAGCTCTTTGCATTATCAAACTGGTGTAGTTTAGGGTCAGAGCAGATTGCAGCAGACAGTCAGAGGAGTGGCAAAGAATTCCTCTTTTGCCCATGCAAAGTACACAGGCACAGCTTGGCTCCGATCTGTCACTGACACGGTAGTCTAAATACACCACATAAGAATTTCCTTAGCTTCTCAACTGTCACACCTGAGTACCATCCAACAGTGAGGAGGTGGTAGAAGAAATTGAGGCAGATGGCTTTTCAGCCCCTTCCTCATTGAAATGGCTTCAAGTTCTTCTGCTCCTCTGGAAATCTGTCTGCATTTCCATTCCCCAGCAGAGAATAGGGAGGAGCATGACATCTACCACTTCATTCTCCCATGGCCGTGTCTTGTGACATCTAACATCTAAGGGCAAAGCCCTTTCCTTTGTCCCCTGTGAAAGGGAAATGTGTGCTGAGCCCTGCATCAGCAACATGTCTTATTTTCACCTCACACCTTCCCATTTGTTTTCCTCCTGCCTTTCCATTGCTTTTCCAGCTTTGTACAAACACTTTAAAGGCTGTCTCAGATTCATACACCAATTTCATAGCAATGCCAGGATTGGCCAGGGTTAGCAGCAGGAAGTCTCAAAACCTGCACCAGATGGCTGAGACAGTCTAGCAGCATCTAGCAATGGGGGAGGCAGAAGAGTGACAGCCTTGACATGGCTATAAGGAAATATTTCTTTGCTCTACAGCGATTTTGTCTCACCGTTTGCAGAGCTGATAAGCCATAAGGTATGCTGTCAGAAGAAACAAGCCCTGGTGAGCAAAGTGGGGACCACCACTTCAGATGATGGGCTGGCTTCCTGCAGGAAATTTTTGCTACTCTTCCAGTTGTCTTCCTTGCTTTAATGCAGGCTGTTGTGGAAACGAGGGGTCCGTGAAGGAACATTGCTTGTCCTTCCCATACGTTTCCAAGACAAAAAGAACGCCAGAATTAGGTGACTGAAAATGAACTCTGGATGTTTGGTTTGTTGGGGTGTTTTGTTTTGTTTTTTTTGCCTGTTTTTATTATGGGCTACTTTGGAGCTGGGGCATGGTTCTGACTGCTAGAAAAAGGGGATTTCTGGGGACAGTCATTTTTTTGCCTACCATTACAGCAGCTGCCAAAGGGGGTAACTGCTTATACGCTCTTTTTCTTCAGCTTTCAAAACTTTTAAACTATTTCTTCTCCTGCTTGTGTTGATGAGACAAACTGTATCCTGTGCACATTGCTTGAACCAGACCTAAAATAAATTAAAGCAGACCATGAGATTCTGGAGTAACTTGCTCCTCCCATGACAAAGCCACAGTAAAATGTCATCCCTTTGTGAAACTGAGATGCAGAAACATAAGAAAGATGACTGCACGCTGCATAATGTACAGAAAAATGAGCTAGATGAGATCCACACTGGCAACCAGTTAGCTGTAAAACCTCGCTGTGTTTCTGGCTACACAACACCAAGCAGGGTGTGTGACTTGGCACTGTCTCAGCTGCTTGACATTGTTCAGGACAACCTGGCTATCTCTTTCCCCACTCACTTCAACACTGCAGCATGGCTCTACCTTTGTAGGTTGCTCGTAACTCCAAACATATTAAAGTCGCATCAGACAAGGGTAAGGGAAGTAGCATTTGCCCATGTCTGTAGATAATCTGGCTGCAGGTGGCTGAGGCTGTGTCTAGATCTACCTGCTGCAGAACTAGAAAAAGAAACTCAGTCTCCCAGGTTCTGTCTGGACTCTGTGCTCGATCAGAAAGATCAAGAGCACTGGAAATGTCAAAGTTTCACTTCACAAGACTGATGGCAGAGACTGTGCTACAAGGAAATGGTGTCCCAGTAGGTTTATAGGCAAATAGCACCATAACATGAAAGTTTTACTTTCCTGCAGAAGAGCCAGTCAATCAAATCTGACAGTGCATGTATCCAGATTTAATTTATGCTTCCAAGTAAACTGGCATTTAGAACAATTTGCATGTATTTTTTTTTTATTGGTTGCACAACCCTAATGTGGACTGAGCATATATTCAGCAGCATTTCAAATAAACAGGTTCTTTGCCCCAAGACAAATTCTCCAAAGTGACTGAGATCTCTATAATTCAAACTGATATGCTGGGAGAACTGGAGATGTGTTCAGCTCAAGATGTACAGCGCTGTGGCAATCACATTAGCAGCACTGAGCTGAAAAGGTAAACAAAATGATGAAACACTTTGGGATAAGCATTAATCAAAACTTCAGGGAACCTGGGGCAGATTCAGAGTAGGATCCATGCTCTGCGTGTCAGATCCCTTCTGCCAACCTTGGCACTGGTCCCATATAGCCATTTGTGGTATTACAGATCATTTCACAAGAGACAGATGTCATACAAGCACAGTCAGGAAGAAAACTGTTCCATCCCTGAAAGACCATGCAATTAATTTTTTTCCTTTAAAGCTTGCCAGTACATTCCCGTCCTCAGCATGAAAGTTCCATATTTAATGTTGAGGAACAGTTTGGGATTGATTTTTCAGTCTTTCATTCAGCCTTGTCTTCTACCAGGATTTCTCAGCCTGCAAAGTGTAACTATGCTAAGATACCTGTTCCCATAAGGAACGCCTTCAGTCCCGGACTGTATACTGCAAGTTGCCTAGGAGGATGAGCAAGCTTACTCTTGGCATGAAGATGTACTTTTCCCTAGTGGAGTGAACATGACAAAACAAAGACCTGGAGCTCCGCAGAAAATGGTCCTGAAACTTCCCACCTGTTCACTCTCCCAGAGATGGAAGAAGTCTCATTGTGATCAAGACTCCTGCTGTTTTCTTTCTATTCTCTAAATGTGTTGTTCAAAAACTCTATAAACCTTTTGGGCCTGTAGGGATTTGGCTACATAGCTAAACAGGAGAAAGGCTATTTGAAATCACTTTCTTTTTTTTCACCTTTCAGTGTTTTTGCCAGACAACAAGAAAAACTAAACAGTGTCATTTGATAGAGGAGGTTGAATCACACCTTGCAAACACAAAACAGGTGGAGCAGATATCACACATTCAAACCATAAGCTGGGATAGATTTACATTTGCATTTACAGATGAAAACTCAACAGCAGTCCCTGGGCCATTCATGAAAAGAAGAAAAAAAACCACTGTCAAACAAAGTGTTTTCTAGGAACCACCTATCCACATTTATTTAAAAAACAGTCTTTAAAAATTAAAAACCTTAAGAATGTGAAATACAGGATATGAAGAACTCATATTTATTTGACATTGAATGTGTATTTATTGATATTTTTCTATACATATTTATTACACATTTGAAAGAATTTTTTTGTTTCCCCTCAAGTTGTTGCAAAAACAAACAAGCAAAATTGTTATTGCTGTTGCAATAACAAATACAAACAAATAAAAATATATCACATTTTAGTTAGCTAATTAAGTTTGTGGTTAATTGCTTTTCTAATGACTTTGGACCAAAGGATGATAGTTTTGGTGGAAGGAAATTATACAGTAGATGAGTGCTGATCAAAGTATTATAATGCTTGTGGCAGAGAAAAGACCTTATCATGTAATAAGTGTACACAAAATATGTTGAGAAGGAAACAATGCGACTGAATAAGCTTGTTCCTGCTTGCATTAGGGGTTGTGGTTCTGGCACACCAAGGTCAACTCAGGTCCTTTGCAAATGGCCCAGCTGTGTCCTGTTTTGAAGACACAGGTGGAGGCACAGGGTCCTCCAGACCTGCCTGAGCATGAGATGATCTCTGAGCAAAGAGATCTTTCTGGGCATGGTGTAAAACCAGCATGAGCAGGGCAATGACAGGGCAGCTTCCAGTTCTCTTCAAGCCCCTGAGAGCAAACGCAACAGACTCCAGGACACTCAGGTGAGTTTTTTTAAGAAACTATATTATTCCACTGACACTTTATTCCCTTCTCCACCCCACCCCCTTTTCCTCATGGTCTGCTTTCCTGGGCTACCTTGTATCAGGATTCCTCTCTCTAACTGGGGTCACATCAAGCTATGGATGTAAGCCTTTTTCTGAAGTATTAAAAACTGATCACTGGTATCAGTTTGTATCTTACTCCTTGCAGCCTCCAATTGGAAACCAAATACCATTTCTGCTGACAGCTAAATAAATGAAAAAGTGCTCACTCTTTAAAGTGACTTGGTCTCTTTTTGAGTGGAGTGGTTATATTTGCTGGAACATGCAAAGGGTAAGAACAAACATTTTCAAAAGAAAAAAAATATGTATATCAAGTCTTCACTGCCTTTTCTTGGTCAGAGACTAAGGTTGGTGCACCTTAATTGCTATGGGGAAGAGAGAGAGCAGAACAGCTGTGAGGGCAAACTTCAGTAGTTAAAAACTGCTAGCTTTGTATAGGTAGTCCCAACCACTCTGGGTATCTACATCCTTGTTTCATACTGGACTTTGAGATGCATAAGGTTATTCTGTAACACATCCAATGTGATGAGAGAAGGACTGAGCTGAAGTCATGGATTTTCACTGCCAGAAGCAGAAAGAACAAGGTGACCTTAAATTCTGCTGTTTAGCACTAGTTATTCTCATGGTAGAAGCTGCTATTTTGCTTTCTGCCCCCCTGCCCATCAAATCTAAACATGCAATTAATGTTAAAAGGCAAATGTGATCAAACCAAGATGTTTTTCTCTCTGAACCTTTAGGACTGAAAGATTTTTCTTCTAACAGACCGTGGTGCAAAGCCAGAATAACTGGTTACGTTCATGGCACATAAAGGCTGGAGTTCTTCTTGCAGATATTGCATGTATGGTGTATATATTTAACCTCTATTGCCTTATATTGATCTTCAGCATCATGTTTTAACATATTGCCTGTCAGTGCCAGGGTTGCGGTTCTAGCTGCAGTTGAATGCTACCAAGCATTATGTATTTCAGCAGGGATCTATTTTCACATTAAAGTATGAAAAAGGAACTTCTTACTGAAATAGGAAATAAAATTCTAAAAAGCAGGAAGAATCAAGCTTACTAAGAGATAATTGTTGTGGGAAAAGTAGCCTACACTGGTACACTGTGAGGAAAGCTGAGAATCTGATTTGAACAATTATCAGCAACCACAGTCCCACAATATGGCTTGAAGAGCTTGTTTGCTTAGAACTTCTGTTTTCAGCTTAATGAAGGGGAATACTGCATGTCTCATGCTATGCTTAAATCGGAGTAAAACATAGTTAAATTTAGACTATCTTCTGAGCAAGATACACCCTTAAAGATGTCCTAAAATGAGCAACAAAATATGTCTCCATGTACCAGCATATACTTTGAGGCCATTTAGTGTTGGTGTGTTTACAGACAGATCTTTACTTCCTCTGTAAGTGCAAGAGTGAAGAGAGGGATGCTAGCAACTTTCAGAATACCTACCCATATATGGGGTTGCTAGATATAATTATCTGGAACATTTCACATTTTTTTTGAAAGCTTGAAACACAAAATTAATGAGCAGAAAGATTGAAAATTTGATCTGTACTTTCTAAAAAACACAGGATTTGAGATTATCTGTGCAATCTTTATTTAGGTCACTGTATATGTCTCATGTTATTCCCTTAGCATCACATAGGAAGTTTGCAACTGTCCAAAAACCTTTGACTCATATTCTAATGCTTTAATCCCGGGAAAAAAAAAAACAAAACAAACCAAACACATCTGTCTTTTCCTGCACTTCTCTTGCTCATACACTGCCCACTGAATGCACTCCATCAGCTAACAACCTTTCAGGGACATGAGTAAGAAAATAGATTGTGTTGGTGTATTACTGGAAAGAAGACATTTAGACCTGTAACATGGACTGCTAGCAATTACATTTGGGAAATAACCAATAGAAAAGAAATAGCAAAGCAATAGTTTAGGGCTTATGTAGACTACCTACTGAGGGTTAATGTAAATGTGATCCTGCAGTTTCATGGATCCACATCTAACCCCAGTGCACAATCTCCATTTATCTGCAGTGGGGTGCTCTGGCAGAGATTGGAGCTGATATCATTAAAGACCTAGGGGCATAGTTCCCTAAATATGCTTGGGAAGGTCTCTTCTGGACTGAAAAGAAAAAAAAAAAATGGCTTTAGATAGTGGTTTTACTTTGGTGGAGTTGTTCAGCTCCCAGTTATCCTGCTCCTTTATCTGGATCGGTTTGTTCAGCTTTTCTGTTTATGGTTTAGCACAATCTGAAAAATGTTGTGTAAGCTACCCAAGAAATTCTCATAAAAGAAGGCAAATGTTCACTGATGGCTGATACAAAATTCTTGAAAGAAGAAACCATAGCTCTGAACAGTGTGTCTCTTAATGCAAGGAAGGGCAGTGCCAAGCAGGGCAATGGGAGCTGTGTGACAGTTTACATTACAAATGAGCTGTTTACTGTCTCTTATTTGGTCATCTTATTGAAGAGGCCAAGTGAGTGTTTTATAAATACCTTAGTGCATTGTCAGGAGTGACTGTAAGGTTATTGAAGCTATACTTACCTATTGATTCTTGAAATCTTGCCATGATGCCCAAACTAAGCTTTTATTTCCTTTCATCAAAAATACCCATTCCACTCTGAGAGCAAGGCAAGGCTAATAATTATTATTATCCTGTAGTGCAGTGATAAAACACAGCAACACGCTTAAAGCAGCTGTCACAGCTTCTCTCAGCCAGCCCATCAGCCCCATCTATTTCTTTACAATAGTTTTAATGGCAGTGCTGCGCTGATGTCAGGGACAGGAAGGGCTGTAGGAGGGGCAGAGCATCATGTAGTTTGTCCCGTTGCCCAAGGCAACTCAATATGTACAGACTTTTGCTAGCTTCATGAAAAGACATAATTTTCATGGCCCTTGTCTTGCTTAATTATCACTTCAGCAAGATAACTTCCCTGTCTATTCTTTATAAAGATCTCTCTTGAAGTAGAAAAGGTCAGCTATGGAAAAAGTCATTGCAGGAACCAATGTTAAAGGTTGGGTGATTTGATTTGACTCATGCAAAAAGCAATTGTGTTTTCTTCCTTGTGATTTATTAATGATGCAACTGACAGAAATGTCTATATTTATATTCTGTGAAAGATTTCATTACATTGGGTTCTTGAGACTTTTTATTTGCTTGAATAAGCCTGATGCTTGACAGAAGGACAGACCCATACCCATAGAATGCCTCTGCTTTGCTTATGGAGCTCCATACAGCTTTTCTCCCTGCAGACAATCCGGAGCGGTGTAAAGTCAAATAGGCCATCTCTCGAACTCAGTAATCAAAATGTTAATCTAACCAAAGTTATCAGCAACTTTTAAAGGGATGTAACCTCTGCACTTCCTGGAAGAGGACATTAAAAATTGCTTTATCTCTGTTCTCTGTCATCTGATAAATGCACATTTTACAACGGATCATATTCTCCATTTGATTCTTAGGAGTGACTACAGCTACTCCAGACCTAAACTGACATGTTAGAAATAATATACACATGCTAGAAGGTAAAACTAGGAAGGAATTTTACTTGATATTCTGAAAGCACTGAGGTATGCCCTGGAAAAAAATAAAGCTAAAGTTTATGTTACCGAACCCTTTAGGCCTTCTGTTACTTGTTTTTTACCTAATGCAGCTCTGTCTTCCAGCCACTCAGCAAGTGAAGCTGTAAGACTTCAAGTTGTATGTCCCTTGTGTCTCACTGTATGTGTGTAATGATATACTTCTTGAATCAGCTGTCACTATCACCTTCCTTTTTGGTCTATTGAACTGAACAGTATGGAGCTCAGATAGTCTGTCTCTACTCCAAAATGTCTGCAAGATAAAACCTCTTGGATAAAGGTCTTTAAAAAAAAATAATATAAACAAGAAGCACAGGGTGTTGAGAGGAAAGACTTGCAGAAACAGAGTGGGGTTAAAGGGAAATTTAAGGTATAAGACTGGCAGAGTAAGGGACTGTCATTTCAGCTGCAACAGGCTACATGCTGTTGATGAGTACCAAAAATCCAGACAGTTTTCACAACAGGCTTTTGCCTTTTCCTGTCCATTTGTATGCAACACATCACACATTCAAGCTCATGGAGAAAGTGACCTTACATGAGGGAAAGCAAGAGACCAACCACTATGTTGCTCCAGGACAACCAATCCACAGCAGATGCCGTGTTGCTAAATTAAGCAGCAGGCCAGGGTTTGAAGCGAACAGGGACTCAAGGCTTCATAAATCAAATTTCCCTGCAGCAATAGAAACCTACAGGAAAAAAAAAAGCAAACAGTGCTCTTGCAAACCCATTCACACATTTTGAGATTGAGCTTGTTGCGGGTTGTGGTTTTTTTGGTTAGTTTTTTGGTTGTTTGTGGTTTTTTGGTTGGTTGTTTTGGTTTTATTTTTGGGGGGGGGGGTGTTGTTTTTTTCCTTTTGGCCATTTCTGAACAGATTTTTACTACATGATAATAGAGCACTTACGCTATTACAGAAATATTTACTGAAACTAAACAGTGTTATGTGTGCAAAACCCAAATGTCATCTGCAGGAAAACTGAAACAGAAGCAGTATAAATGCTGAATCATAATTATCCCCAATTGCAAAAGCTTTGAACTAAAAAAGTATTGAATCCTTCCACTTGCTGGGCTTGATTTAGCACTTCATTAGTCAAATTTTTGTACCAGTTACAGAGCTGCTTTGCAATTCAGATGGAGTAGCACAGCAGTGAATAATGGACATGCTTTATGGATGTACGGTTTGTGGAATTGATGATTTCAGGGCTTCTAAGGTTAACTTCTAGAGGGCTGCCAACCACACATCGCCTGAATTTCCTCTCAAGGGAAGAATATCAGTTTTCACTTTTGTGGGTAAAATTCGAATGGTATGTTCAAGCTATCAAGTTGTCTTTCAGGAGTGCTAGACCCACTTGAATTTCTCAGCTGGAAAAGCTTTTGGCGAATCTTGTAAAGACACTTTTCTTTCAGTGACAGTCCAAACAAAAGTAGGCAGGGGCCTGAAGACATCTGCCTGGTTTCTGCAGGAAACCGTCCTACTTGGCCTGTCTGGCTGGTAATTGGCATATTGTGCTATTTCCTATGAGGCAGCAGAGAATGAGGTTTCATTGGTAAAGCTTTGTGCAAATATGGAATAAGGAACAATATGTACCAAATGAATTTATAGTCTCCATCACAAGTTATTCTCTTGTATGGAACCACTCAGCCTTTCCAGGATAATCTTTTTTTCTAGGGACACTGTTTTTTATAAGTTCCTTGCTTCAATAGTAATCAATATGTGGTAAGATCCATGAAAATACTTCTTTTATTTTTCAATCATTGAAAAAGCCACACTTCCTTTTGAATTAAACCTTGGAGTATGATGCCTTATTAAAAGAAGGAAACTGAAAGGCCCCTATCTTGTCTCTAAAGCAGAAGTGAGAAACAAGTGGTTTTCATCTCAGCTTTGAAAAGAGAAGTGGTAGAGAAGCGCAGAGATTTTATCTGTGACTTAATTACAGTTCCATAATGGCTTCAGCCAAGTCTATGATCTGGAGGTTTCAACTCCTTTTCCTTCCCTTCATCTGAGGTGGCAGGGGATCCCTACATACTTGTTGCGAGATGGTTTGGAGAGCTGGTATAGCTAAAATTAAGAATATGAAGAGTGATAGTTTTTTGCCTGGAGTAGTCCTCTGGTCCAGCTCACCATGGAGGCAAGGGGGTGTTTATGATGGTCTGGGTAGAGGCAGGAGTGTGTGCCTGGGAAGGACGAGGCAGGCAGGACTGTGGCCAGTACAAACTGCCCTGAAACTACACCCCCTCACACTCTTCTACAGTCCCCAGACTTGTACCCCAGCAAAGGCTGTGTCTGTGGCCCCTCTGCTGAAGGATGACGCCTAATGTCAAAGAGCAAACTCCACTGAATTTTGTAAATTCTCATATCCTCCACAATCTAATATAGTACAGATTTATGGAAATTATTATAGTTTGACTTGCATGTCTCATATGCATAAGGTAACCTCACTAAGGTTACCAGCTATTCTGTATCAGTCTCTGAACTACAAGAATGTTTCCCAGAAAGCAATGGAATAAATCTTTTGGTTGGGAACTGAATAGGTGATAAGAATGTCAAGTCATACTTAAGACTTTTTTTTTTCCCACTGTAATGAGTAAAAGTGAGTAGAAATTAGCACCTTAGGACCATGTTCAGAGAAAGCTGGGTAAAGAAGCATCACAGGCAGGGAGATTAGCTAACCTTTCAGAGGTACGATGGGGAAAAGCTACTCTGGTGGGACAGAGATGCATCAGGTCCTCAGCCTGAGCTGACTGGCTTCTCCCATGTGTACCTGGTGGACAGCAATGTCAAAGGCCAAGAAAAGCTGTCAAAAAAGGTACCACTTTGTAAATGAAGCAGGTTTCAGGTAGTTACTATCCCCAAATATCAAGCATGCCGATTTCGTAAACAGTTGACTGATGATATGGCTACCACTGATTTTTCTGTCTCTGTTTGATACGGTGCTAGCTCTGAAAAAGCAAACCTAGAATGAGTTCTCCTGTCATCTCTGGCGATCCCAGTACCCAGGTGTGTCCTACTCCACTGCAAGCTTGGCAAAGAATTAAAAGCCTCTGAAATGCCAGCAGCCCTGTTTTACAGAAAGCAATCTCCTCTGCTCCAAATAGCTCCCAATTCTGTCATTCTTGAGCACATGGCCTGTGCTTGTGGTCTTGTTTTCACAACTGTCCTGGGAAGAGAACCAAGGCCCTAAAGGTTTGACTAACATCACAAAGGAGGTCTGTGGTCATGCTGAAATAATGTCAGAATCCAGTGCCCCAACCACTGAACCTTTTCTGTCTTTCTCATATTTGTATAAAAAGTAAATTATTTCCTAAATCACTTGAACCAGCCTTAGTCGTTTGTTAGCCTAGAAAAGGTTCTTACCCAAACGCACAATGAGACAGAGTCCTCCAGCTCCAAAACACATTTTTATGCCAGTTGGGAATGTTCTGGTGACTAAATCTGTACACTGTCATGACGCCCACGAGTGTGTCTTTAATAATTTTGTTCTAAAATTTTCAGCCTCTCACCCATCTAGATAATTTGTTTCTGTTTTACAGTTTTGGGTTGGGGGGGCGGCTTGGGGATGTTGGTTTTGGTTTGGTTTTGCTCTTAATATTCAAAGTTACTGATGTTGCTGGCAAGTGCTATTTAAGACATATACCATTGATCTTAATACTTTAGCTACATTAAAAATACACCGATATGTTGAGATAAACTGACTTCTTTAAACTATCAGGACAGCAGCTAGTGGGGTTCAGAGCTTGTAACAGGATATAAAAGATGGTTTAGAAATCTTTAATGACAATAATTCATGATGTACCAAATGAAGCCTTAGGCTGTGACTCAGGAAACAGAAAAAGACAGGGGAAAACCAGGTACATGAGAAGAGTTCATAAATAAAGTGGCTACGCCCCGAGTTCATGTGTACATTTTGCCACCTTAACCAATTTCTGCAATGATCTGAGTCTCTTTGATGCTTCTTCTCATCTTTCCGAGATCATCATTGCATTTGGAAACAAAAGCATCCATTCCCTGGCATAGAGATTATAAGTTAAACTGTATTTCAGTCATATTACTGTCTTTTTTCATCTTGGATTTCCTTCTCCATCAAATGACAGTAAGTAAACTATGTTTAGCCATGACTGCTGAGAGCAGCATTGGGATTCTCTGTAATGCTGTACAGACAGAAGGAAAGTTTATCTGAACTCATCAGAAAGACATTCAGGCACTAGTTCTGGGGCATGTCGGCACGAAGGGGGCTTGAAGCAAACAAAGCTCCCAATCCCTCTCTTTTTTGCCTCAGAATTAGTTGCTCCTTTCCCAGGGGTACTGGGACTGAGTCCTCCACATGCTGTAAAGGCGCTCCACAACCCTAAAACAGGAAGGCCATAAAATCCCATAGAAAAGCTCCCCAGCCTTTCTATCTGAATGTATATGAATCTTACTGCTTTGACTTTCAAGGCTGGATGGTCAAACTGTCTCTCTTAAATGACTTTAAAAATCCTAACATCTTTCCACTTCAATTAATCTCCAACTTGGTTTCCAAGAAGAGGAAAGTATTAGCTACAAATACTAAAACAGCTGAAAGTCTTGTTTTGCAAATTGTTTCAGAGCCAAGTAGGAGATGCCTGGAGACAAGCCTGATTCTTACCTTTCTCTGGAAGGTTATTTCTTCCTGGCCAGAATGGTTGCTGCTGAAAATATCTGCAAAATATATTTCAGTGCATATAGCAAAATATAAAAATAGCAAAAATATTTTTCAGTGACTTGGATATGGGAAGAAAGGTACAGAAAGGAAAACATGGCAGTGAGGTGTTAAAGCTACATTAAAGGACACAAGAATCCTGGCTAGCTTGCAGAATTAACTGTTTAACTGAGTGCCAAGAGGGTGATTTTAGTATCTCAGGCTAAGAGCGTTATTATTAACAGAAAGGGTCTCTCTTAAGAATCCAGATAAGGAATGTTTAGGAAAGTTCAGGAAAAACTACACTCATTTTAACTGTCCGTTGCTGAGCAGCCCCTGAGGTCTGGTGAAATCCTTGCAGCAGCAAGGTCTGTAAGTGCCTATAGCTACCTCTCCATAAAAGTACAATGGCTGACAAAAGGAAATTGCACCACCCAGCCGTTCTTGTTCTTTAACAAATAAGGGGAGTTTTCACTGTAGTAATGTTAATGGCAGCAGGATTAATTGGAGGAAATTGGGCAATATGTCTTTAAAAATAGGCCATTTAACAGAACGGAGTTGAACACTGACTATTTGCCAACGTGACCTTGTATTCCTGACTTAGACATGAGCAGAGTGAGGACCAGGCTCCATAGAGACCTCCAGAGCACCACAAAAATTAGCAAAATTGCTAAGAGAACGGAGCAAAGAGCTGCTTTGCTAGTGCTGTAAATCTTTGCCTTTTCCTGATAAATGTTGATGCTCTCTTCATTCTCCCACCCTTCCAGTGAGGTTTCCTCCTGCTTGGGACGTTCAGGCTCTTAAAAGTAAAAAAAAAACCAAAGTGTTATTGTTCATGAATATATAAAATATCTCTCATCTTTCCCATGGTTAAGTAACTGCTAGAAAGCCAAATTCAGGAATTGCTGTTACATAAATATATGCTGATCTTAATGGCCACTGTTAGGTAAAAAAAAATACATATGCCACAGTAGGTAATGTAAGACATTTTTTATGATCATTTAACCCACAAGTTGAAGACATTCAGGATCAGTAACTGAGACAGGATGTTTTACAGAGCAGTGAATAAAATATGGGTGCATTCATATGGATTAAGGGAATACGATTCATTGATACTTATGACAATTGTAGAGAAAAAGGGGATTTTTAGGTACTCTTGTCAACTGTTTTTTTCCCCTCAATATTTTTCATATTGGAACAGAGGTCTCCTCCCAGCTTGTCCCATGGTTTTAGAAATCTTGCTCCTATTTATCCCTAGAGGAAGGTAGAAGAGTTAAGATCTTCCTGGCTGACAACTTGAATCTCCGGGCGCAGCAGAGCCATTTCCTGTGATTGCAGCAGAGAGATAAAATTCCACACTAGTGGGAATAAACCGAAATTAGATCAAAGATTTCCAGATAATTAAGAATGCTAGCCCAAAACATCTTTTACCGCGAGTATTTTTGCTTGGATCTGTGGTTTGTGTGTTGTTTTTTTTTTTTTTTTTTTTTTTTTTGGTGTGTGTGTGTTGTTTGGGTGTTGTTTTTTCTTGTTTGGTTTCGGTTTTTTGGGGGTTGTGTTTTGGGTTTGGTGGTGTGTTGTGTTTTTGTTGTTGTGGTTGGTTGGTTGTTTTTTCAGGGAAACGGCAGCGCTTCAGACAGGGTTCCAAATTTGCCTGTAAAAAACAAGAATCCACACTGAAAGCCTGACAAGAGATGATTTACATTTGCATACATTTGCAAATTAGTACAACTCCGCAAGGAAACGGCTCATTAAGCGCCTAGCTAGCTATGGGGCAGGCTTCCTCAGCTGACACATGCAGGACCAGGAAAGGTGGACGCAATTAATGGATTTAGGATGTGCAGTTGTAGCTCTACCGTGAAGCTTAAAGCGTAGTTTTGTTTTAGGAGCTGGAAAGAACCAACTCTTAAGAGGAGGCAATGCAGAGTAAGCCCCCGGCACACCGTCAGGGCACTGGCACGGCTGCCAAGCTCTCCTGGAAAGCTACTGCGGGTTCGCGGATCCCTGATCAGTCCCATGCGCCTGATGGAGGGAAGGAGCCTCCAACTCTCGGGCTATAAGAGCCAGGCGAGGCCCGAGGTGGGGTTGGTGTGAGCTGGAAATGCCTCCTTTGAAGCAGGTACGTACCCGCGCTGTCTGCATTTGGGAGAGCTTGAGGCAGGGTGCAGGTACCAAGCGCCGAGGGGGCGATGGGGAGGTGCCCTCCCCGCTGGCCGGGGCCTGCTCATCGCCCCCCCCTCCGGAAGCTACTCTGCTCTGCCTACGGCCGCGGGGGGAAGCCCGGCCCCGCAGCCCGGCCGCTGCACACCTTCCTCCGCCGACTGCCCGCCACCAGCCGCCGCCGCAGCTGCGAGGGGCTGGGAGGCGCCCGCGCCGGCTCGGTACAGCTCCCAGAGCAGCCGCAGAGGCTGGCCGGGGCCGATCTGCCCGAGCCTCCCGCTCCCTCTTCGTAGTCGGGACTAATCGCTTGCCCCCTGCCCCCCGCGGCGGGAGTGTACACCCCAGCGGATCCCTCCTCCTTTCTCCGCCCTCCTCCCGCTGCTGCACACCCCGAGGAAGGGCTTGTTTTCCTGCCCGGATGATGAATTTCTCCGCAAGGTCATCCCTGCCCGCGGGGGCGGCATGCCCGCGGCTCCTTGGGCGCCGCTGCGGAGGTAAGGGGCGGAGGAAGCCGAGGAGGGGATCGTGAGCACCTCCACACGTCTCCCCCCTCATTCCCATGCAAGCTTTTTCGGCGCCGGAGAGGAGGGGGGTTGGTGCGTGGACAGGTGCCCGGGACACGGCGGGGTGATGAGGTAGAGGTTGCCTCTCTCGCCTGTCTGCCGGTCTTGCCTGTTTCGGGGCAGCGCGCCCCGAGGAGTCATGCCCTTCTCCGCGACGGCCGGGTGAGCCCCAAAGGAGTCTCTCTAATTCTTTGCTTTTTCCGGCGCTTGGAAGCGGCTTTGGCTCCCGCGTGCCCGGGAGCGCAGAAAACTTTCTTTAACAAAAGAAAAAAAAAAAAAAGATTAATAATAAGGTTACCACCACGACCACGACGGGCCGGGGGGCTGCGGCGGGCCGGGCTGGGGGGGATGAGCGGCGCGGTCGCCCCGGCAACGTGACGTCGGCCCGCGGCCGCGGTGTCGCAGCGCGAAAGGTCCCCTAGAGGCCGCCGCCGTAGGGGGCAGCTCCGGTGCCGCGCCTTCCGCCGCCCCGGCGTGGGGTTCCGTGCTCTAGGGCCGCCCCGTCCTGCGGCCTCCCCGGGGCAAAGCGGAGAGGGACGTTTAGGTTTACCGATGTAACCCGGGTCCGGTGTCTCCGAAACCCGGTGCTCGCGGGGGTGTCGGGCTGCTCGGAGCGAGAGTGTGGTCCATTCGGGTTGCGATCCGGGATGTTGCAGTCAAGTAGTGGGTCGCCTGGCGATAGTGGTTACCCGTGTTAGCGTCGGCTGCCGGCTCTCTAGAAGCCCGTTGAACAGCCAGTTCGGCGTGTTAGGGCCGGTCGCAAAGCCCTGGCGGGCCTTTTCTTTCTTCTCTTGAAGGAAGTCAGTGATAAAACTACGGGTGATCTTGCCAGCTCCCAGTCTGTAACTTGTGTTGCCCACAGATGAAGCTGGTTGTTTTTTTTTTTTTTGTGCCACGTACAGGCCTTGGCTTCCTGAAGACTTTTTTCCTTCATCCTTCTTTCTCCTAGGAGAAGATAACAATGCTGCTGGTGGATTTATTAGAGATATAAGGAACAATATCCCACAGTCTAACCTCTTCAGTAGTAGAAAGTACAGACTATGCCCCAGCGAGTCCGAGGTCTGACCCATCAGCCTCTTCAGTCTTGATTTAGTGACTTATAGTGGTGGGGAATTGACTAAATCTCTGGACAATAGGTTCTGATTGTTAAATGTTTGCTTGTTTGTTTTTCCGGTCTCTCGTTTGTTTTTCCGGTCTCTCTTTTCCTTTCCGGTCTCTCTTTTCCTTTCCGGTCTCTCTTTTCCTTTCCGGTCTCTC
>JANHFX010027995.1:62267-73914 GCA_027560015.1 Chloroceryle amazona
CTTTTCCTTTCCGGTCTCTCTTTTCCTTTCCGGTCTCTCTTTTCCTTTCCGGTCTCTCTTTTCCTTTCCGGTCTCTCTTTTCCTTTCCGGTCTCTCCCCTTTGAACTTTTCTGACTTAATCGTCTGGCTACCGAATCTTGTAATGTCTTTGCCGGTCAGATTCAATAGCTATCTAGTCCCCATATCATCTCTCTCAGCTCAAATATTTAAGGGCAGTAATTAAATAGCCACTTAACACTGTCTCTGAGATAAATAGATTGGGCTCCTTCGGTCTTTCCCTGGAATGCAGATGCTCTACAGGAGAAATGGCTCGGCTCTTCTCCAAGCTCCCGCCGTTCTTCTCGCTGGCGAGCGACGCTGCAAAGTGGATTCTAGGAAGACCCTCGTTCGTGTCACTTGCGGCGATAATAACCTCGTGCTCAGTATTCCCCTGTCTGTTCACCCAACAATAGTAAGTTTTCTTTCCCATGACTACACAGTGGGAACTTCAGTACCGTTAATTATGTGCAGTCACCCCTGGATTTATTTGCAAACCAGGGTTTACGCAGACGCTCACTGCCTGTCCTGTAAGGGACACTTAAGTTAAATATTCTTACATTCATAACTTTCGATCTGCCTGTATTAAACGTTTTTTTCCCTCCTATCACTTTACTTCCGGGGAGCCTGCAGCTCACGAATGACAATAGAGCTCTGGTGTTTCTCCCTCAAGAAGTCAGCTGAGGGTTTTTTTCCTGGGACCTCCATTCTAAAACTGTCGTTGTCTTGGTAGCATTTGCTCAAGATGACCTTAAAGTTATTTGAAGTCTACTAGGGGAGAAGGTACAGGGAGTAATATATAAACCGCTAACAGTCGATGGGTTTCATAACTGCTTTCATTCAGCTGTTGCTGAGAGAGAGAAAATGGCTTTCCTGTCTCAGAACTGTAATTCCCACTGCTGGGTATGATGTCTAGGCTAATACATAGATTATCATTATATTGGGAATTTTTAAATTGAATTTTGTGAGTTTTACTTGCTCCGAAGTGATCTTAAGTCTGGATTTATAGCTCTTCTTAGAAAGCACAGTGTATGGGACAGGGAGGGTGTTTTTAACAGGATGTCAAGTTTTCCAGTATCATGTCGGAGCTTGAAGGGATGAGACTGAGTAGTCTGAAGCTGCCCGCTGTGGAAGAGGGTAAAAAATACTAAAAGTTATCTGAAGTGGGATTTTTTTTGTTGTTGTTGTCTTTGTTTTGGGGGTTTTTGTTGTTTGTGGTTGGGGGGTCTGGCGTGTGTCTTGTAATCATCTTGACTTACCCTGTCTAGGAGCTTAATGCACACAGAGGGAGAGCGATGTAAGAGGGATCAAAAAATTAAAGACCTTAGCTGTACATGCAGACCATACCACAAAGTAAGTGAGGTGATGATCCTTGTGAGGAAGGTTTGCTTGCATGAATGAAGATAGCAAGTTTCAGCCTTCAGAATTACTTAATTGTCTTCAAAGTGTTAAAATTAAGAAAAAGTACGTTCTGATTATGTAGTGACTCAAGCATCAGTCCAATGAACTTTTTTTGAAATATCAGAAGGATTTACATCTCTGAAAATATGTCTATACTGAAGATTGCACTAAGTATAGACAGTGATACACAAAGTAGAAACAGTTCTGGACCCTAAAAAGCTTCCGAGTAAACCCTGATTTGCAAATAAACCCAGGGGTGACTGCACATATTACTGAGCCCAGATATCTCATCTAATTGCATAGAGTAACCCTATGAGCTCTAGAATCCTGGTGAATTTTCTACAGGCTGGTATCAGTATCTTAGAAATTGTTTATAATTTTTTAATATAATTGTATATCCCTCTCCCTCCACCAATGAAATTTTGAAATTTTATTACACAGGAGGTATCTTCCCATTCAAACTCAGCTTCTCTCCCCCAACCTGAGCTATTTTCTCTAAGTGTTTTAACATACACTTTCCCTTCTCAAGATTGCATTTTTTTTGCCCTAAAGGGTTATGAACTGGTTTTATTTGTGCAAAATTCTTTTAAATTGTGTTGATACTGACAGTACTTTGATATTGTTATTGAAGATTAGAAACATAATAAAATTTACACAGGATTGTTTCTCTGTATTACCCATGGATACAAATTGGATGGCCTAATTTAAGTGTCGGTACTATGTGGCAAGATGTATAAAGTGATCCCATATTTGGTTTTATACATCAGATTAATTAGGTAAATATCACCTTCTTGAGAATCAGAACAAAACAAAGATTGATAATATTTACTGGGGCAAAAACAAGTTCTGGATATGTTCTGAATGAAATTAAATTACCTTCCAATAGGAAAAGCTTTTGAGAGAGTATCTGAGCACAGTTTATTTTTTCAAATAGTAAAAATTGAAAAGGGCTACATGTATCTATTTTATTATATACATGGACTTTGAACTCACAGTTGTATAGGAACAAAGACTTGTACTGATTAAATATTGAATCACATATGAGCAGTTACTTATTCAAGTTGAACAATTCATTTATTGGAGTCCATGGCTAAGAATTTGCATTTGTAAATTGGCAGCAGGTCTGAAAGAGCAGAGGTGTCAGTGTGCTGCTGAGTAAATAGGGAAAAAATGCAATGCCGGCACTTGAAGCTCTGTTTAGGGTGTGGGGAAGAGACGCAAAGGGAAAGGTGGAGACCAAAGGAGTAACAATTAGGGGAACCAGTGTGATATCATTTTGCCCCAATTTGTCCTCTGTCAGCAGTGGACCCATGTACTTGGGGAAGGAAATTAAGTGGAGGGAAGAATGCCAACAGTCACAAATACTGTAATGAATTTCTTTAAAAAAGCTTCTATCAGGGTGCTACAGACGTGTCCACAAAGGACAGATTGAATTCTTTTTACCCCCATCTCTAATTCCATGAGCCCATGTTACAAAACTTTGTGGCAGGTATGGAAGTCATTACCACAGCTGATATCAACCAGGCATCCAGGGAGATCTTGTTGGTTTTTTTTTTTTTTAATGATCCACGAACAAGAGTCTGTATCTCTTAGATCTGTAATTGTTAGTAACACTCATTACTTTTACTATTCATTGTACTACCTTTATTATACATTGGTAAAATGTGGTAATAACAGTTGTGTTTGCTTGCTTCCACATTGGCTTTCCTCCCTCTGAAGAGGAGGAAAGCCCTCCTTAGAAGGACAAGGAGTTGACTGAGGGGAACACAGACACCCTGGTGCTTTGTTAAGCTATTAGTATCTGTACTATTGGCATCTCTACATATCATTATTGTCTGTATCTAATAGAGTGGAGATCAGCCCTGAGCAGAGACTCAAAGGTTGTATCACTGGGCAAATGATAACTGTTCATTTTCCAAGCTAATTTATATCACTGGCATCTAGCTTTGGAGCTGAAATTATTCTGCTGAAGGAGTGAAGAAGAAGTTTTTTAGACTAGGATCATAGGAAGAGTGTATTCTGAGCTGAGCTATTTCTCATCTCCCTCTAGGGCAAACCTCACAGTCACTACTAGGGAAACAAACTTGACTATTATAAAATAGATATGAAGTGCATTGCTAGACAGGAATCTTCACTGCAGCCTGGTTAACTTCTGATCCAAGAATCAGCGGCATTGATAACTTTAAAATCATTCATAGTCTATGAATTTGATCGTAGTCACATAATAATAACATACACACTCTCATTTGTGTGCCTGTACATTAATGCACACACACAAATGGGGGAAGAACAGAATTTCCCAAAGGGCTGGTCATCTAGGAAAGTCTGGCAAGGGCTAGCAAAGCTACCTCAGTAGTTCAGTTAGCTACAACTATGTTCAACTGAAGCATAGATTAGAACTGAAGTAATTAGCGTAGGAAAGGTTACTTGAGCCTGCAGTCAGAAGTAACGTATTGTTCTTGTCTGAAAAAGCAATATACCAATGATAGGCAGCAAGTAGTTGCTAAACATTGAACTTTGGAAGGGCAGATCTTAGTGTTTGTCCTTTTTTTTTTTTTTTTTTGCTAAATGGACCACGTTTTTCTAAATATCTTGAAAAGTAATCAATGCTTGCTTGAATTCTCTCTGTGACACCTGTATCTTGAGATTCTGCTGTAGCTCAGTGATGTTAATTAATATTGTCAGCTCCTCACAATCATAATTCAATTATCCCTGTTTCGTGTTTTATTCCAAAGAACAAGATGGGTTTCTATATGCATATGTGGATTTCTTTTGGGGAAAGATGAATAAATATTGTTTGCTGTTACTGGGATCCCAGATCACATTCTAGTGGTGACAATCTTTCCCAGTGACGCTAATGTGCGGACAAACAAAAACCTCATTTTTAAAAAGGGAGGTAAAAGAAAGGGGGGGGGGGGGGAAATGAAACAAGGTGCTGAAGATTATTTTCACTGCTCCTTATGAAAAAAGACAGCAATAGAGAGCATGTTTGCTATGCTACATTATGAGTAATCTTAAAAGGATACTATAGAAAGCAAAGGCTTCTCTCAAATGATGACAGTGAAGTCAGTGAAGATTTAATTCAGGTATCTTCCAGTGGCTTCAGGTCCCCTTTTTACATTCAAGGCTGGACTTGCTGCTCCATTTTTTAAAAAATCACTGAAAATCTGAGAAAAGGTGTTATTATGGAAACAGTGGGAATTCCCAACACAAGATAACAAAGGATCTGATATAACCTTAAACTTGCATAAACAGGAGTAATTTCATTAACATTTGTGTGCAAAATAAATAAAAGTAGTTATGTGGTTGGACCTAAGTTTCAGATGGATAGATTTTTCCTTTCCTGGATGGAACAGAAAAGACAAAGAACAGTAGACTGGTTACTAATCTGATTTTACATGGGTTTGGGAAGAGATGAGTGTTCCTGTTGATAGAGGGTAGAGCTGAAGTGTGGTTTCTCTGGTACCAGAGAAACATGGTCTCTGTCAGTTTAGGGGTGAGCAAAGTCCCCTAATCTAAAGCCAGCCTGATTGAAAGTGATTTTCTACTTTGAACAGTCATTTTGCTTTAGTAAAGAAACAGTAAAATGTTTTGAAGTCCAAATAAATGGTGATTTACCTCCAGTGTGTTGTCAGTGGGATCTTAGTCCAAAAAGTTGTATGTCTGGTTAGGGAATAGTTCCTCCCCTTCCAAAGGGTCCTACGACTCTGAAATATGACCATGGTGTATTTCCAAAAGCAGGCTCGAAGTGGATTAAATCTGGAAAGTTGCTATAATAGTCTAGATAGGAGTCTTGTAGTAAAGCAGATGACGTTGACAGGACACTGTTGCATTTTACCAAGTCCCCATTTTCTTAGACAACTGGAGCTACACAAGCAGCTTTTAGGATGACCTTTGGGCACTGAGGAATGACCTAGTTATCACCAGGTCTCAACTTTAGAAAGCAGAGAGGTGTACCAGTCCTCTAAATCTACCCAGTTCAGATCTCCTGGAAGCAGCCTGGCTGTTGGGGAGTTAGCTAGCCCTTAGGCTAGAAAATGCTGAAGGATAATCAGCCCTTAGTATTTAATGATGTAAAGGGTCACTATCATTAATGTCAATGTCATTCCTCTGAAGCATCAGTTTAATGAAAAAGTTCACACAGCTCAAAGACTTAACTTTTTAGAGGTGAGTTATTAGGAAAATGATAAAATATAATAAGCATGCTGGGGTGTGTACAGAGGGGTACAAGTAATGTGATAAAATATTTGTCAGAAAGATGATACTCTGAGAAGAGCTGTATGGAAACAAGATGACAGAATTATTCCAACCTGAAAGGCTGGTATTTCACAACAAGTGATGAACTGTTTTTAACACTGCAGCACACCATGGCATCTCCATATTTATTAAAATATCTTAACCCCTTGAGGTTAATAATTAGGGAGTATCTGGTAGAAGCCAGTAAACAGGCTATGAAGTTATGCATAAGTTTATGAGAACCCAGATTTCTCCTGGAGGTAAGCAGTAGCCTTGGTAGGTCCCCTGTTTCAGTACTCTGAAAAATAATGTGAAAAATAATTTCATCCAGTCTGTAGGGACAGGTGTCTGCCTTACAAATGCAGCTGTGGTAACGTTTGACATTTCTTAGTTGTAGCACCAAAGGCCTTTTCACAGAAAGAGTAAGTGATATTTTGCAGGGTCACCCCAGGCTGTGGTTTGGCAGAATAAAGTGACCAGACTTTCAGGCCTCTTATCTGCTATCCAGTCCTTCAGATAAACCTGTGCATGCCATAAGTATGAGCACTACTAATTGCAAATGTGCTTTTACCTACCTCAGCCAAGGGCTGAATATCCTTGGAAGACTCATACCTGTGCATCGTGACTTCAGATCAGGACTGTGCGGAATTTGTGCTGTTTATCTCATGCCTGAGAATACAAAGTTCATGGGGCTAAATTTGGCCTGTAGTTTTGGCCATATGCTAATCATATAGAGTGGTAGGGGTTGGAAGAGAACTCTGAAGATCAATTCCAACCCCCCTGCCAGCGTAGGATCACCCACGGCAGGCCACACGGGAACAGATCCAGGCAGGTTTAGAAAGTCTCTAGAGAAGGAGACTCCACAACCTCCCTGGGCAGCCTGTTCCAGGCCCTGTCACCCTCATAGGGAGGTGACACCTCATGTTGAGGTGGAACTTGCTGTGTTCCAATTTGTGACCGTTGCCCCTTGTCCTATCACAGGGCGCTGCTGAAAAGAGACTGGCCACTTCTACTTGACACCCACCCTTCTAATATCTGTAAACATTAATAAGATCCCCTCTCAGTCTTTCTTGCAGACCAAACAACCCCAGGGCTCTCAGCCTTTCCTCATCAGACATGTTCCAGTCCCTTTATCATCTTCATAGCTTTTGTTGGACTCTCTCTTGTATTTTCCTGTCCCTCTTGAACAGGGGAACCCAGAACTGGACACAGTACTCCAGATGTGGTACTGTCTACGGCAGAGTAGAGGGGGAGGAGAACCTCCCTCATCCTGCTGGACGTACTCTTCTTGATGCACCCCAGGATGCTATTGGCCTTGCTGACCACAAGGTCCCATTGCTGTACTGTGGATAACTTATTGTCCAGCAGGACTCCCAGTTCCTTCTTGGAGCTGCTTTCCAGCAGGTCAATCCCTCACATGTACTGGTGCAAGGAATTATTTCGTCCCAGGTGTAGGATTCTACTCTTGCCCTTGTTGAATTTCATTATGTTCCTCTTTTCCCAGTTCTCCAGTCTGTCTGGATCTTGCTGAATGGCAGCACAGCCCTGTGGTGTATCAGCCATTCCTCCTAGTTTCTTCTCATCAGCAAACTTGCGGAAGGTATACTCTATGCCTTCTTCCAGGTCATTGATGAAGAAGATGAATAAGACTGGACCCAGTACTGACCCCTGGGGAACACCACTAGCTACAGGTCTCCAACTGGACTCTGTTTCACTGATTGCAACCCCCTGAGCGCTATTATTTAGCTATTTCTCAACCCATGTCACCCTCCGCTCTTCTAATCCACGGTTATTATCATAGAAATATGTACAGTTGGTGTTGGGAAATTGCAGAACAGTATTTGTCCGGTTCAAAATACACTTTTAATATAAAGGGCCTTGGGGGAATATTGCTTGGAAAATGTTGTGGGTTTTTTTTTAATAACCTATTTAGAATTACAATTTTCCATGTGGAAGGTGGTAGGAGGCTTGCCAAAGAGGTGGGCAATAAGCAGATTCACATTTGCTTCCTAGTGAGATGAGTGGGCTGAATGTATTAGTAAGATAGCACATGGGCTTTTTTTCAGTTAGGTTCCTGCAGGCAGGCTATTTTGTATGTGTCTGCTGTATCCAAATCAGCAGCCAACCCAAACACACAGATGACAAGGAGTAAGCCCACACAATGTCTGAGCCATTCCTCAAAAAGCCTTAGGAGAAGAAAATAAAGTAAAAGGAGAACAAAGCTAATAATAATTTTGTTAAGTATCTACCAAGAAAGCATGCTTCAATTACATTACACTTCTAATACTATGATCCCAAGTAGTGAGATGTGTAGCGAGTGTTATTTGCTATTACTCATCAGCTGCATCTGCACAGATGCTCCAAGATGACCCGTGTATTAGTGCTTCTCCCATAGCAGATCCTGCCTTCTAGTGACTAATGAATCCCACCTGCTCAGCCTTGGTTTGTCTCATATTTTGTCTGTTGAAACCTTTCTCCTTTTTCAATGTGATTTATAATCTTCAGCAATTAAATTAGTCTTTAACCACCGCATAAGTTCAGGTAGTTGGCAATCAAATTCACATCTGTTATTGTAAAAATTACATCAGAGTCAGTAGCTAACATGCTGTTCAGATAAAACCCTGAATTAGATGGGGGAAATTTGACTAGACAGTTAAAGGCTGTAATTCCTTTGATGCAAACCCCATTAGTGGAGCCACTGTAGTTTATATCAGGTATAAATTTGGCCTTTTATGAGAGATATCTATCCAGAGATATTAAATTGATGTGAAATTATTCCAAATGTCATAGTTGCCATTCTGACATGAAACCAAACAACATGGTCCTTTCAGTTACCCTCTTAGGCAGCTAATTCAGAATGAATTTAGGGCAGATGAGATGAAGATGAATTTAGCCATGGTATTTCATTCAGCCAATAGCATGCTCTTTGAAATCCTTGTCCTCTACAGTCTTTAGTGATGATCCTGAAATACTCTGGCTTCTACAGAGCAACATTGCCTCCATAAACAGCAGATAATTATGAACATGAATTCTCAGAAATTAAGGGCTTGGTTGTTTCTAGGCTTCTGCAAATCCAGAACCCATCTCCAATGTGCTTTGCATGGAGTGCAGAAAGTTTCAAGCCCAAAGTTTTTTATGCAATGTTTTGTAGCAATAACTTTCCATAATTGAATTTAAGAAAGACCAGAGCGGTAAAAAATTTGCAGAGAAAAAGACATTGAATATGTCTTGTTATGTCCTTCTCAGTTTTGTGTCTGGTTACAGAAAAGTTTTCTGATCACTTCTATGCACTTTCTGATGCTGCATGGTCAATGATTCAACTTCTACTCAAATCTTGAATGGAAACAGGAGTGTAAAAGTACCTGTTTTCTAGCAGACCATATGGTGGCTGTTGCTAAGCTTTTGCACAGTGGACTTAACAACAGTTAAATATGTTTTGGGGTGGACCCATTACCTTAGTTTTGGACAGCATTTTGAAGAAGAAATGTGCATGATAATATGTATTACCTTTTGAATGAATGCAGTGTTCTTTCATCTCTCCTTTCTCCTCCTCAAAGCTGACTTTGTGTTGCATGTGGAATTTCATTCATGGACTTCTGACCAGAATTTAACTGATACAAATATCCTGTTGTCACCTATTCTTGATGCACTTAGCAACTCATTCTGCCTTTCTTGAGAGAGGCTTTCCTGTTTGAAAAGATGTCAGTCTTCGGGAAAGTGGGCTCTCCTCTTCTTCACAAATGCATTTTTTTAGTTATATCTATTTGCTTTTTTTTTTTTTTTTTTTTTTCCTTCTTCATATATGTCTATACATAGAAAAATATTTTCTGTATAGTCAGAGGGCAGCTTTAGGAATAGTGCTTGCTATTAGTCACCCATTGAAAGAAAGAGAACTAACTGATTACAAAAAAAATAATAATCAGGAAAGGGTAAAAAATATCCATCAGAGGTGTAGAAAGACGGGGCAATGCTGATAATGTTCAAGGTGATCATGCAGTGTGAGGCAGCAAGAGGTATGAACATGGTCACCATCAGAAATAGTTAAGCAGTGTTAAAGCTGTCTTTCAAAATGATGCTATACCATTGTACAAAGCGTGATTTAAAAATGTCCATTTCTTATGAACAGTTTCCTGACCTTGAGCTATATGAAGCTGTGAAATGGTCTGGCAAGGAGTGCAGAGTAAGAGACAGATGGGGAATTAGTGCCAGAAGAGCATTCAAGCCAAGGTCCAAGAGGCAGAGGGCTGACAAATTTCTGCATCACACATGTCAACCAACTTACTTTCTCCTGCATGTCCTCTTTTTTTTTTTTTTTGTGAAAGAGAGCTCCCCCCTTCACCTCTTACCCACCTTCTTACCCAGCCAGAATTCACTCAGCAGTTGTGGAGATAGGTCAGCCTCATAAATGGAATAAAGTTGTTGAATCTACATGGGTGAAGGCTGGTGTTCCTGGGATCAGCATTTATCTTCACTCTTCAATTTTGTGGGCAAAACTTAGGACTGAGGCAAACTAACCTTGAAATTCAACAGTTAGGGAACTCAATCTAGTTGCTGCCCAGAGAGAAGACCAGGGGGCTAATTTGATGAAAGCAGCTATGTGGACAAAGGCCTGGGAGCCTTGGTGGACAGCAGGATGACCATGTGCCAACAATGTGCCCTTGTGGCCAAGGAGGCTAA
This sequence comes from Chloroceryle amazona, assembly GCA_027560015.1. Classification (NCBI taxonomy): domain Eukaryota; kingdom Metazoa; phylum Chordata; class Aves; order Coraciiformes; family Cerylidae; genus Chloroceryle; species Chloroceryle amazona. The sequence continues at coordinate 72,618 of JANHFX010027995.1, forward strand.
TGGCATCCTGGGGTGCATCAAGAAGAATGTGTCCAGCAGGTTGAGGGAGGTTCTCCTCCCCCTTTACTTTGCTCTAGTGAGACCACATCTGGAGTACTGTGTCCAGTTCTGGTCTCCCCCAGTTCAAGAAGGACAGGGAACTGCTGGAGAGGGTGCAGCAAAAGGCTATGAAGATGATTAGGGGACTAGAATGTCTCTCTTATGAGGACAAGATGGATATTTTTATTCCGGAGGAGAGAATACTGAGGGGGAATCTTACCAATGCTTATAAATACTTAAAGGGTGTGTGTCAGGAGGATGGGACCAGTCTTTTTTTCAGTGGTGCCCAGTGACAGGTAAAGGGGTAATGGAAAAAAAATTGAACATAGGAAGTTCCATCTAAACATGCGGAGGAACTTCTATGCTTTGAGGGTGATGGAGCATGAAACAGGCTGCCTAGAGAGGTGGTGGAATCCCCTTCTCTGGAGACATTCAGAATCCACTTGGATGCAGTTCTGTGTGACCTTCTCTAGGTGAACCTGCCTTGGCAGGGGGTTGGACTTGATGATCTCCAGAGTTCCCTTCCAACCCCTACCATTCTGAGAATTTCCAGAGGTTGCAGCTTTTCCCTTAAAATAAAGGGCAAAGCCTCATGCAGTAGGGAAAAAGGACGTGTTTTCTGTCCTTCTGGGAAAGGGAAAGGGTGAGAGTTTTGAAGTGGTGATGAGGGGTTTTCCAGCCCCTCCAGTGCTAACCAAATATCTGTCTCTCTTGCACCACTTCCCATGGCAGTCTGCATTTGCAAAAATGTGGGATTTTTGTTCCTACTTCTGTTCTCTATCTTGCCTGCTGTGACTGTTTGGTATCTCTATGCTCACATCTAGCATCCAGAGAAATGGCAGAATATGTTAGGGCCTTCCAGCATTTCTTATATAAGAACAGGAACAAAATAAATTGTATTTTCAAAAATACAGTTTGATTTCAGCACATAGTTCTAAGCACCAGATTAAGTTAGATTGCTATCTTTATGTTAGCCTATATCAAATTTTGTGTATATGTCTGTCTGTCTGCAGTCACGTTTGGTATTCACAGTTTATGGTAATAAAAAATTGTATCCATAAATAGGATGTCAGTAAAAGCAAATAGTGGTAGGGAGCCCACTTTGCATCCACAGCTGTCAGATGACTGGTTGAAGTATCTAGTGTGTTGTTGGCTAGGGCCTGGCGGCCGGAAGATACCGCGTTGTACGGAAAGCTAGGACCCCACTCCTGATAGCCTGATAGCTAACAGCGCTTAGTTATGATGCAAGCAGACGGAA
>JANHFX010027996.1:0-26569 GCA_027560015.1 Chloroceryle amazona
GGCGCAGTGCCCGGCTGCGCGCACGACGGCTCTGCCGGGCTGGAGCTGGGTGCGTGCGGCTTGTTGTCTTCACGCCCCGTGGTATTAAATGATGGAGGGGAGAGACTGTTGCGGTTGATGAGGCACCCCGGGGAAATGCCCCCCCCTGTCCCGGGCTGTTCTCACGTGCTCTGCCCTCTCCGCCGTTTCTTGACAGAGCAAGGGGTTCTCCTTTCTGTGGGCTGTGATGGGCCTGAAATGACACACAGGCATCCCTTCGCCTATGGGTTTGCCCTCTTTTGTTGGCTTATCTTGTATACAAATGCAGCTGAACGACTTGTCTGCTTTTGCAGTGTGTTGCAATTTGCCAGAATGTGTCATACTACCTGAGGCCTTCTGGCTGTTAAGGTTGTTTCTGGGTATATCAAAGGAGGACGAGCTCATAACACAGAAACAATATAATCAGGTTTAGGCTGAGGTAGGGATTAGTACATTAAAAAGGTAGCTGTATCTAAGTAGGGATCTAATAATGTTGTTTTTGTATTCGTGCCACTACGGTGTCACTTGGCTTCCTGAGCACTGTGCCCTGGATTCGAGAGTCGTTGCATTTGCTTAAAAATAGAGGTTATGCATTGTTTTGGGGTTTTGTTTGACATGCTCTCAGTTGCAGTAGGTGCTTCTCGGATAGCGTGACCTCAGATAGTTATGACATAATTATTTCCGTGACAAGAAAAGTAAACAGCCATGGAAGTATGACTTAATTACAGTACCTGGCAGAAGACGCTATATTAGGAGTGAGATGTCTCCTTTACAAACATCAGTTTTGCAGTGAGCTTTAAAATATGTTTTCTCCTTCAGTGAAATTAATTTTGGGATGAAATTACCGTTTCCCAGAACATATGTATTGGGATATGTTCCCAGAAGAGAGGTACAGAGGGATCAGAAAGTTCCTTTTGTGTTCTGTTCTTGCACAGAAGACAGCTTAACTTTTCTGTGACACCTCAACTAGCAGAGGACAGGAAAGTGTTGGATGCCATGGGGCACCTGCACGGTATGGGATATTTTCCTGTTTCTTCTTCTAAAGGGATTTACTGCTACAGGGAAAATGAGAAAGACGAGCAGGATTTCCCTGTGTCCTGCTTGAAAGCAAGATATCCCTATTAAGTGTACTGTGGCTCTGCTTGTCAGAGTCGTTTTGGACTGTATATTCATATTGGTATCATAAGACAGTTCAAAATTTTGTCCAGCTGAGAGTATATCCCATTTTCTGGTTGTAATGCTTGTTTTTGAAATGTTGCAAATTCAGTATTTCTACTAAATTAACTTTACTTTTGTCTGTACCTTAATGAACTGATGTAATACTGCTATTGACTTGTAGTGTGAACTTGTAGAAAGAAGGATCCTGCAATTTATTGTATGTTCTTAGATTTTTTTTTTTATTTCCATCAATGTATGAAATAATATTTCTAGCAAGAAATAACTTTCTGATTTTAGGTTTTGGTGTCAGCAAAGCTCAACCTGGGAGCCTGAAATCAGTTTTGTGTTACAAACTGTTGTGACTCAGTCTGTGTGCCGACTATATGGATGTATTCTTGACAACTTTCCTAAATTGGTGTTTTTCAGCATATTTCTTCCAGCAGTGAAACTGCTGGGTACTGGTAAAGCTGTAAGGATACCAGTGGAAGGTCCATTTGCTTTAGCTAACTAGTTTGCTACTGATACAAAGTAGTTCAAAGGCTGTCCCTTCCTCAAGGATTAGAGTTTGAGTGAAGGGATTATTGTTGCTTAAATACCAGATCCAGGTAGACTTCTACGCCACAGATACGTACCATTGTATTTTTCCTTGGCGTGAGTGCCAAGTGTAAATGGTGGTTTAATAGCATAGATAAATTTTAAGCCTGTTTTGTGATCGGTTCAGGCCTCTGGAAGCTGGTTTAGCCTCTGAAAGGCTTTAAACCTATGCAATGCTGTACTGTTGTTTGGGTTTTTTTTCCAGCATATTCTCCTGTATCGGTAGAAATGTTGTGTTTGTTTGTTTTTAAAGGTAGAGCTACCTTGGATCAGTTTCCTGATCTGGTTACAGCGTGTATCTTGCAGCATGCAGTGACATTTGAGGCAGGTCGTACCCCTCATCTGCCTTCAGTGCTTCCTTAAATTGCTTGTGAGATGTTTAAAGGACTATTCCAGTAAAATCTAGGATCAGAACTGAAAGGTACTGAAGCATTAAGAATCTTTATGTGAAATACAGAGGTGAAGGAAGCCATTGTAAATAATTTAGTTACACAGCTGTTGTGGCCGAGAGAGGCTGTGGAACAGGAGTCATCAGTAGTGGGTTCAGAAAGTGGCAATTCTTGTCATTTGGTGATGTGCCTCTTTCTTATCTTCTCAGTGAGTCATACCGTGTTGTAGAAAAGACTGCAGGTGTCAATGCAAAGAGAAGAATCCATAACAAGTGCATCTCGTATGGATCACCCATCCAGCATATTTACTTATTTCCTTGTTTATTTGTAAGATACCTGCACCTATGTGTGGTACTAAGGTTTGCATAAACCAAGGCCTTTCCTGTTACTTTAGTTACTCAGCTGTACTTTTGTAACTCAGATATAATCCTGTTAGAGTTTATATGTATGTACCTAATGATCACTTCTTAGAAGTCCTCAATCCTCCCCATTATAAATACAACATCAGAGCTTCCTTCTGAGGTATGTTCTTCACTAAACACAGAGTTGCATGTTGCAGAGTAGCAGTTCCACTGGCTTCCTAGTTCTAGATAGATTTTGGTGGTATTATACTTACTAAGCCTAAACTCTATAGCCTGTATAAACAAGAAGGCCTGAAACACTGTATACCACTTACACTTGTTACTAAGAATACCAACGGGTTTATTGCTGTGGAGCTGAGGCGCTTTAGTGGCCAGTAATCTCTGATAGTTTTAAGGAGTTTGGAAAAACATCAAGGATTGATAATAGTTTGTACTAAATTATGTCTAGGTCGTCATAAAACAAACATACGTGTGTGGTAATTTTTTTTTTCAACTATTGGCATAGAATATGGGAGAAGACTGAATGATTTGTGACGTTTAGAGACACAAAACTGAGATAAGGCTGCAAAAAGTCCAGAAGAGAGACCTCCCACCCGCACATTAGGGCTGTCTGCAGACATTACCTGTGCTGCAATCTGAGCAGAGTGCAGAAGACAACCTTTCCTTTTGTTCTTCTCTGTGGCTGTAACCTTTGTTTGCTGAATTTACTTTTATTTTTGTTGAGGAAGTTCATCTGGGCTATACTGGTAATCTGGTGAGGGGGACTGAGGTTAATCACCCCACATACTGTTGGAAGGCTGGCTGGGGACATTTGAGTTTAAGGGGCAATCATAATGGGACAGATAAAGCAGGTCTCAGATAAAGTACAGGTTCCTCTATCTCAAACGAGGGAGTACTTTGTAGTAAGAGGGTGATAACAATTATGTTTGTAGTATTATCACTGTTTATATTTAATGTAGCACTTGCTGGGGAAACAAAATTTAGGAGACTGATTTCTTTCCCTTTAGTTGCTCTTCTATACTTGTTGTCATTACCTTTGGACTTTTCAGCAGTTGGGACCAAATTTTAGAACATATTTGAAGAAATGTCAAAAGACTTAAGTTCCTGTATGTTGTTTGGAAAGAACAAGTCAGCATATATGTTCCTTCAGCTACAGCATGTCTCCTCCACTTGCCCAATGGGCTGTGGTTGAGAGTGTGACAGAGAAGCTCAGAATAATATATAGGAAACCAGGTATCTTCAGTTCTGCTGCTAATTAAATGATTAAGAAATGCTTTGCAAAAGAGCACCTCGGAATGCAAGAGCTCACAGTTTAACTTGGCCTTCATCTTTGAAGAGGCCCTGTTATGGCCAAGTCTGACTCAATATGTGTGCTTTTGAAGGACTTAAATACAGTTGAACAACTTGAGAGGAAGGAGTGGAAGGGCAAAAGGGTAGAAATATCTTCTTGAAAGTGTTTTTTTTTGGTATTTGGTTTGTTGTTTTTTTTTTTCCCTGTTTGGAAGTAAGTGTTACCCAGAGTTTTTGCAATTCAAATGCAGAATTTTCTAATGTTAGTCTGAGAGAAAGAGGAAACAAAAGAAGCTGGCAGAAATGAAAGTGAAACAATCACGTTCCTTCATTTCGTGAGCCTAAAGTGAATTCTACAGTAGGGAAATTGAAGCTGATTTTAAACATTTTTAATTTGATTGTTGTAGGTGCGTATAAGCTTAAAAATTTTCTAGAGTTTGAGGTCAGATGGTATCTTGTTTGACCTTCAACTGTTGTATTTCAGCCAGATTCTTTTTCTACAAAGAGCCAAGAATTGAGCTAGATTTCAGAGCAGTAACTGGCATGGTACGTTTCAAAAGCAGGGGAAACCGCGTACCCTGTAACACCAGAATACTGAATAAATGAAATATGCTGACATGATTTCAACAGGTTAATCATACCCCACTTTGCAGACGTAGATGAAAAACTCTGGTTTTGTTGCCAGCCAGCCTGCCTGAGAAAAATCATTCTTTGATTCCAGGTCTGGCAATTTGGTATGGGCCTGAGCTTGTGAATAAGACATGCCATCCAGGTTTCTAAAAAGATGCCACCTCAGCACTGATTCACTCCAGTGTTTTGTTTCCAACCATATTATTCTTTTTTGGAGGCACTCCTTTCCCTCCTCTCGTTTCCTTCTCTCCCCTCTGTCATATGTAGATGGCCAGTATCAGACAGAGGAGAAAAGGTCTCTTAGAGACTCTCTGGGGTTTAGTAATGGTCTCTTTTCTTTGTTTTCATGTCGTTTCACTAGTTGCTTTATTTTTTTTTATTTTTTTTTGTGAGGTGGTAGTGTGGTTACTATTGAGTATGTTACAGCAGTTTAGATTATTTTTTTGTTTACTAAATCAGTTCAGTATTAAAGAGCAAAAGAGAAAAAAACCACAAAAATATCCCAAAGTACAACAACAAAATTGTGTTTGTACTTCAGATCCTGAATTTCATTGTGGAACTCCTATCTTCTTTTTAGTACAAAATATTATTGTCTTAGGAATTTTTGTGACCAAAAATTATTCATAATTCTTAGGAATAAAGGCTATATCTCTACTTTTTAACCTTCACTACTTGCATTTGATTGCCCTCTCTTAATATCTAACATTATCCCAGTACTCAATTTGTTATCTAGGTTGTAGTGTTTACTAGCAGTTTCCTTTTTTTGTCCATGTTGCATTTGTACATTTGATTAAAGCTTATTAATTCTCTTTGAATTGATAATTGTGTATTTTGTTGAATGGATGAGATCAAACCATTTGAGTCTACAGAAGAATTTTTTTTTGTGCATATATTTTCTTTTAAAACCTTCTTGCAAAACATGAATCTTAACAATTTGACAATTACAAAAAAGCAGAGCAAAATGAAGCCCCCACTTCTCCAATGCCAGAATTTCACGGTAGCTTTAAACTGGAAGTGGTGCCAGGAGTTGTCCCCACCCTACTAGTTGTTTGTTATTACCAGCTCCTGCTCCTCCTCCCTTGTGCCAGCTTTATGTTAAACTGGATTGGTTTTCTGGTTTTGTTCACTGCACAAGGGAAGGAGCAGCTCAAGGAGTGGGAGTAAGTAGCTGGGGTTGGAGAAAAGATGTTACTGCTTCTGTTGGAGTTGGTCCTCTCCTGTGCTGCTTTCCAGTGAATATGGAAGTGTGGCCTTGGTGTGCACCAGTCCAGAGCTGACCTTGTGATGTGGGTGTCAGGAATGAACCAGAAATGAAAGTGGAATTGATGTGTGGTGTTGGTTTTGTTTTTTTTGTGTGGTTTTGTTTTTTTTCCTTCCTCCTCTTCAGGTTGAGCGACTAAAAATTTGAAAAAATCCACTCCCCTTTTTCTTTTGCTTGCATAAAAAAAAAAAATCATGGTACAACACAGATAGTGCCATTCTGTATATATATCTGTAACAACTCACCAGTCTGTAGAGCAGTGCTCTATACTGGTGGTGACAAGAAGAATTTAGCCATCCTGTGGGGACCCTGGACTCTTCTGACCACGCTGAGGGTTGAGCAGTACTGGTACAGGAGGGCAGGAGTTCCTGCTGCCAAGCTAGTAAGAATTGCTATAGGAAAGACTGACTACAATCCAAAGGCAAATACTTTAGATCTTTTAGATTTGTAAAAAAAAAATCTTTTAGATTTTTGGTCTTTGACTTTTGGTCTAGAAGTAAGAGCCAGGTGTAATCTTTAATAGGAAGTAGTTGCAATATTAACTAAATGCATTTATGAGATAAAACACTTAGTTGTTGAAAAAAAACAGTCTGTAATATTAAATTAATTTTTCTTTTTAAAGTTTTTTATTTTACTAAGGGCTAACATTATCTTTCAATATTGAAAATAAACCAAATAAAACCCACGGGAATTTTCATTAAGTTCATATATTTTCCATTATGTCAACAGAAGATTAAGACAGCCCTTTATAGTATGTGCTTTGTGTTGTGAAGTATTTTCTGATTTGTCTTTTGAAAGTAAGAGATAGATAGTAACTACATTGTATAGCTTGAAAGAAAAAACAACCTGTCCTTTCTACTGACGATATTCAGAAGGGGTTTTTTTAACCAGACATTCTAATCTGATCCTTCCTTCCAGTTCTTATTATTTAAGTACAAAGGTACATTGTAATACTTCTAATATTTGTAATTCATTGACTTTTCTGTTACTCCTTTTCTTCACTAAGTAATGGTTCTCTAAAACCCAGAAATTGCCATGACTTCTATGTAGGCTTTTACCTACCAAATACTCAGCTGGACAGGAAAGAGAGAAACTGAACTCAGGATCTTGCTACAGTGTCAGAGAATTTATTTTCTTCTATGTCTAATACTCCATCCTCATAGTTTTTGATTGCTATCTCATGTTCTTCTAACAGATTTCCTCTTGCTTTTCTGTATTAGTAAAAGTAATTCCTTACAAACAGATCCATTTATTCATGCCTAGTTTTCCACTGGAAGAACAATCTTGAGTTGTCTCCACCATAAAGCTCAGATGATATACCACCTAAAGGACTGAGTTTTAGATAAAGTTAACCTGAAGCTAAGCAAAATATTTACTATGTGTGGGTTTTTTTTGGCTAAGATCAATCTTTTATATAAGTGATGGCACTTAATTTGTATGAGAATTGTGTCAGAAATATGCCTAAGTATCTGTGGGTACAGGTGATAGGTCAGGTTTATTGTTAATACTTGAAGTTCTATCTTTAAATACTTTTTTTTTCTTAATCAATTAATAAAATGGAGCTTGCTTACTAGAAACTAAATTAGTTTTCTCTCATGGCTAATTTGAGCTGTTATCGAGTGATATATTTTAGATGTGTTAATTTTTGGTGGGGTTTTTTTTATGTTTTTTTTTTCCTCCAAGGTGGTTGCAGACATCTTGGTTCTTGTGTTTTTCAGAAAGCCAAAAATAGGAAGGAACGAAAAAAGCAAGATGTTGGCAGGTTTATCACAAATGTTTTTTTTCTCATGTTCTGCATTTTTTTTATCTCTCCGTATCCTCTCCTCTTTTGAGTAGAAGTCAAGATGATCAAAATTTTCATTACTATTATGAAAATTCACTTATGCCTGGGGGGGGTGGAACTTGTTTCCTATAATAATTTATAGTTACATTTTAGAGAGGTTTATTTTAATGTGATGTCTAAAAAGAGCTTTGATATTTTTCCTTCAGTTTAAAAATGTCTCACTATTTCTTCAGTAGACAATCAGCTACGATCCTTGCCTGCACAGTGGATTTAAAATCAACGGCAAATTGCTGAAGAATTGCACTTCAGGTGGTCTCAAGAGACAGGAGAAGCAGGTCTTCACTATAATGGAAGAGGCCAAGAGCTCAAAGAATGGAAATCATGACCCAAGGAAGTCTGTCCGTCTTGTCTGTGAGGAGGGCAAAGCAGTGAAAGTTACAAATAATCAAAATTATAAACATAATAAAAATGACAAATCCATGAAGGATGTTGGGAGAAGTTCTCCAAGTGGGAATAGCAGCAAAAAAAGTAAGCAAAATGATGTTTGTTCTGAAAAACAAGGAGAAAATAAATCATGCAAAGCAAATAGCTGTATTCCTGGAACTAAAGATATGGGGTCAAATGTTCAGGATCGAAGTCATGGAAAAGCAAAAAAATTTTCTAATTTATCATCGTCAGTGGAAAACCTGAAGCAGACAAAAGCTCAAACAGTGGGAGAAAACTTTCCAGGCTCCCATGTTTCGGGGAATGGGGTCAGTACGGAAAACTTAACAGCTGCGCAGAAAGGGAAACTGGTGTTGGAAAATCCACCGGGAGTTCATCCTTTGAAGACTGGTGGTGATCAGATGGGTGATCCTGGTAAGGCTGCCTCAGATCAAAGGAAAATGGAACAGAAGCCTGATGACTTCAGTGAGTATTATTCAACACTGCTTTATTCAGTTTTCTGCTGGTAAAATGGGCTTTGAAATGTCTCTCCTTGTGTACTTTTTTCACATACAGTAAGTTGCTGATTGCATTTAGAGACAACATTCTATTAATACAAGCATATTACTTAGAGAGAAAGAGATTTTGATAATAGCTGTCCTTTTTTTCATGCCTGAGACCCAAACATCTTTGTGAGATATTTAGTGTTTCTTAGTGGGTTTCAGAGAGTTCTGTAAATCCAGTGTCTTGGAAGGGGGGAGCCCTTCATGATATCATTGCTGCTGCTGCTCAGAAAGATTAGGGAAATCGTCAAGAAAAGTTGAGGGGGTTTTATAGGTAGGGGGAAAACATTTCCCTTTTTTTTTCTTTTTTTTTTTTTTTTTTTCCTGGGATTGTTGTGCTCTCTGTTACTAAAAATGTTTAGAATGTGTTTTGGCAGATGGCTTTTTTGATTTAGGGAGCTCTGGAATATTCACGATCCATCAGTGGTTACCCCTACGAGTGTTTAATTCTTAGACACGTTTTTTAATTTTAGAACTCAATATATGGATCAAGCTTTGTTCTACTTCAGGTTAACTCCTTAGTTCAGGATTTATCACACTTCTTCAGAATGCTTTTTTTTAAAAATAAAAATACAGTTTTAAGATGGCTGCCAGTACAGACCTTCTACTTGAAGTGTTTCCCACTATTGCAACAGCTACAGCTGTAGCTTGTGTGGAAAATATTTAAGTACATATTTTTTTAGCTATCTTAATACAATTTAACAAGAAAACCAAGTTGAAATGGCAGCATTCTGTAATCAGTCAGCTCTTTGTAGACCACCATCATATACTGTCGGGACCATCTGTCACTAAGAAACAAGGACTTGAAAGCTTGCTCAGTTTTGATTCCTAGCTAGTCTGGGGGCACGGGTTGCATTTGAATGGAAAAAAAAAAAAAAAAAAAAAAAAAAAAACAACCCCAAAACCACCACCGAAAGACAAATAACACTTGTGCTGATGTAAAAACTACAGGAATATTTTAAGGTGTAGATGTTTGTTAGATTAGTGGACTATGACCAATTCATAGGCATGTGGAGGAACTGGCCCTTCGGAATCGAGCTGTGTTTCTGAGTAGTGAGTAGCAGTGCTGCGGAGCTCCGTGGTGGGTAGCCGTGGGCGGCAGGGTGCACGGTGTGTTCAGGTGTGGCTCCAGCAGCCGTCTCCATCGAGAGGTTGAAGTGCCTGATGACTGGCTCTGGAGGATCATTTTTGTGAATGTGTTTGAGGCAGTTCCGTGACTGTTGCGTTAATAAAACATGTTGTATAAAAAAAAATTAAGACTAATATTTCATATTCTTGTTACTGTAGAGCATCAGGATTTCGTGTACTGTGTTCTGCATTAAAAAAACTAATCCTTTTCTTGCCTTGAAAAATGTCACAGAGATTGTGAAGTTATGACTGAAACACAAATTGAATTTACCATTTTTTTTTTTTGTCTTTGTGATAGCACTCTTAGTAGCAGACTAGTCTCTGAAGTATCTCTGAAGTATTGGTTAATGTACAGGAAAGATTCTAATGTCTAAAGTGATCTTGGTCAGCATTTGGACAAAAAAATGGAATATAGCTCTAATTTGTGTCCGACTCCTTAGTGAGATGCTGTTAATTGTTCTGTACTCTTTCACTTTTCCTCTCCATAAGTTACTCCGATGAAAATAATTATTTCTTTCTCTAGGTAAAATAAAGAACTCTGAATCAACTAAAGAACATACTTTGGAAGCTGATTATTTAGAAAACACCACGGTTACTGATGAATCTAATCTGACAGCTGAACAGCAACTGGGATTGAAACAAGCTGAAGAACGTCTGGAGAGAGATTATATCTCCCGACTTGAAAAAGTAGGTTGAGTTATTTCTTAGATGTAAAAGCAAATGGGTGTCTTCTTTAATTATCATCACTATAATTCTGGTTGGGTGGTATTTCTACTACAGCTTGTTGCCTCTGTTTCTTTCTTCTTTATAATGAATCACTTTAGTGATCTAAGACGCTATCCCTAGTTGTTGACTAGTCATTCATCATTGCAGGTGATATGGATTGAAACCTTCAGGTTCCTTTTGTAGCACATGGAGCCTTTCTAGAATAGTATTTTTTAATTCTGCAGGCGTAAAGGTTTACATTTCCATATACCTACCTAAGCTTTTCTAGGAAGTCTCATCACCTGGAAACTCAGAATAGAGGATTGCAAGGAACCTCACGCTATCTTCAGTGTATTAGCCTTCCACCGACTCCTTCCAGATGTTCATCTGAACTGTTCTTAATATTATCTCCCGTGAAACAAATTTCCAAGTCAGTGTAGATAACTCAGAAGTTTTTCTTAATGTCTGATGTGTCTCTTGCAGCATTTTAGTTTTATGTTGTCCTAGGAAAATAAATATTACTCTTTTTCCTGCAACTTTCAACACATTTGAAGATCATTGCCATTGCTGCAGTCTTACCTTTTTAGACTCCCTCTTTGGTCTTAGGTGTTCGTTCTTGTTGCTTTTCTGTAGGCATCTGCTATAGGTATCTTGCATATAAAGAGGAAAGCTGTCTTTACTTGTCAAACACAGCATTTGTGTTTGGGATCTCTGCTTTTCTAGCAGCAATAGGTTTCGCTCGTAGTTTGACCAGCAATGATCCCTGTATCCTTTTCTTACAAAATGCTCCATCACACGTTCCCAGCCCTGTATTCTTAACACCGAAGGAGGAACAAATCTTCACTTTGATCTTATTTGATTACAGCTTATTTATTACATTTCTCTAATTTGTTGTGATCACTGAATATTTGTCATTTTACATCTTCTGTGACTTCTTTCAATTTGCTATTTTTCACATTCATATTCAGCACCCCCTCTATTACATTTCCTAAATCTTCAACAAAAATATGAATGTTTCTGACACCAGCACTCCTGCTGGAAAGTACCTGGCACATACTTTTAGACTGGTGGTAAGCCAGTCTAGGTATGTGTGCTCTGGGGACAGTTTTCTGAGCAGTTCTGCTCCCACCTTACTGTTCTTTATTTAGGTAGTATTTATGGTCTCCTTTTGAGACTGATACTATGACAAGTGACAAAAGCTTCATAAAATTCAAGATACAGCATCTGCTGCTGCTACTTCTTCAAGCCCTGTGATTTTATCTTTAAAAAAGCAGCCCTAAAATTGGTTTAGTGCAATTTGTTTATAGCAGATCAGTTTCTCACCTATAAGCTTGTTTAATGTTTGTGAGTAACTTCATTTATTACACTCTTTTCTGGGTGCTAATTCTAACTGAGCTCTAACTCCTTGGCTTATCTTCTTTAGCCTTTAAAGATATTCTTATATTTCTCCTTCTTAGTCATCTGGAAGACTCCCATTCTCTGTGAGTTCTTCACAATACAACTGGCTCTGAGATGGATTAGTTCCAATATCCAAGCACAAATTTTGTGAGGCCTGGCTTGTTTGGATTCATCAATCTTACTCAAGTAGTAGTCCATAGCTTTGTTTTATCTTTCTGTTCTGAGTTCTTGCCCCTTTCATTGGTGTTAAGCATAACTACATGATTTAAAGAGGTTTTACAATGAAGGCAAAATAAAAGATGTTGTATGATTCAAGCTTTCTGGCAACATCCGTTCGCGTGATACGGCAGATCAGTGTTGTAAAGAAAATCCCATTTAAAAAAAAATATTATTCCTGATATTCACTCCATTGTAGAGGAGTGGTAAAATATTTTTGATCTACTTCGGTCATCAGATACCAAACACTTGAATCTTCCAAGCTACCCAGGTGTAACTGTCTCTTCATTTGCTTTCCAAATGGATGTTTAATTTCATCTTACCAGGTATCTGGCTCACAGAAAATAAGGATGAAGAGAATTAGTAATAAAAGCATGATGATCATGTTATTTCAAATTAAGATTTACTCTGCAGTTGGAGAGTATCTGATTTATTTTTTTATTATTGTTTTCAAAAGCAGAGAATCAAACTCAGTAACTGGAAAAACTTGCCTGATTTTAGCAGTGGTTTAGGTTTCCATATAGTAAGTCAAATCTGTTTAACTGATCTATCGTCCACCTTATATCTTAAAATGGTGTTCTCTGTTCATTCTTTGTTATGTCATTGTTTCAACATCTGGTGGTTGCAGTATACTTTTAGTAAATATAGATGTATTAGAATTAGGATGAAAATGCTAGGTGTTTTTTTTTTTCCCCTCGCAGCTATAACTGGTAGCAGTTATTGGAAAAATGCTAACAAGTCTGGAGGAAAACTAAAGCTTTTTGTTGGGGCCCTTTTGTCTTTGCTGTCAGCGTATCAAAAGGTTTCCAGTCTCTATAGCTGTATTTAATTAGAGCAGGAAAATACAACTGCAGGATGAGACAGATTAAAGTGGAGCATTTGCGAGCAGCCTCTATCTTTCCAGAGCTGGTCCTTTTTGCCTTTTAGTCTGGTAGTTCTCAGTGGATTCCTGGTTGAATGAACTCCACGGTTTCCTCTCTCGGACCCTAGGAAAATAGTGATTTCCCTCCACCCCCATCCTCTCCTGCAGCTTGGCTGCTTCTTGCAGACTCTCAGGGGTCTCCCAGGTGTCAGCTCTCCATTTGCATACTCCATCTCTCTCAGCCTGGCTGTACAAAACAATGCTTGTTCTGCCTGTTTCTCCAATTCTGAGCATCCCAAGTTATGAATCAAAATGGAATGATCTTACCTTTTGTCAGAGGATCCCACATTATCCAGAGTATAGTCATTACTAAGTCAGAAACTGGCTTTCTTCCTCCTCCTTGGCCAGCCGCACCCTTTTTAATAGAACAAAAAATGCAGTACTTGCACAGTATGCTGTGAATATGCCAGCCAAACAACAACACCATCTGTCATAACATGTATAGTAGATAATATGATGAATACTACCCATTTTCTCATCAGAGAAAGGAGAATGGATACTGAGATTTAATAAATCCATAGTTATTAAAAGCTTGAGCTGACGAGAGAACGGCTTACTGGCCTTTAGGTCAGCCTTAAGAGGCATAAACTCTAAAGTCTTAATCTTACCTCACTAAAATGTACTGAGAAGTGTAGTATTCAAGTAATTTCACTTCCTTTCCTTACTTTCCTCGTCTGTCATACAGGTAAAAATCCATTTCTGCTGTGTTTGTTGAAGATTACTTAATGTTTACAAAGCACCTTGTGAAGTATTACATAATTATTAAATACAATTTATTATTCAAAGAGCTGAGTTTTTCAGACACTATTGGCAGAAACGTTTTCTTCTAATCTATGGTCGTTTTTCCTCAGCGCTCCCCAGAATACTCCAACTGTCAGTATCTATGCAAGCTCTGCTTAGTTCACATTGAAAATATCCAGGGAGCTCACAAGCATATTAAAGAAAAACGTCATAAGAAAAATATAATGGTAAGTTAACAAATAAAATTTTGTCTTTTTTTTTTGTAAGTGGGTTGTGGTTTTTTGTGGTGTTTTTTGTTTGTTTTTTGGGGGGGGGGAGGGGGTGGGGGAGTTGTATTTTTTTTTCCCATTTAGGTGACAGTTGATCAACAGATTTCTGTTTCTAATTTTCTGTTTGAGAGGAAGGGCTTGTTGATCTGTCCAGGCAGAGAGGAAAGAATATTTTTGGTCATTTCTTCTGAATTAGTGTCTCTTGAGTAGTGTGCAGTTGATCATACTTTTAGAAACAGAATACAAAGTAACTTAGGTGAGAAACATTTAGCTTTTCCTGTTTCTTCTAAAAATAATATTGTCGCTAGCAAGATCTCCAGGGACTAGAGCAGGGTTCAGGATGTTGTTTGTTTCTTTTTTTTTTAATCTTTGTTCTGACTCATGAAGTTTTTAATATACATCCTTTCTGTGATGCGTGAGCGGAGTAGATAGCATGTCTAGACTAAAACAAGAGACTTACGGTAGGGAGGGATTCAGTTCCTGAGTTATTCATCGTCTCCCTGGTTTTACGTATATGTTTAATATCATGGAATCATAAAATGTCTTGGATTGGAAGGGATCTTAAAGATCATCTAGTTCCAGCCCCACTGCCATGGGCAGGGTCAACTTCCAGTAGATCACGTTGCTCAAAGCACCATCCAACCTGAATTTAAAATCAGTTCTAAGGCTTTCAAAGACAAAAAAAGTTTCCTTATCCAATACCATGGTGTTACTGTTTGGCTTGCTTTAAAGAGCTGTTACATGCATGAAACCTGATAAAAGGCCCAATAAAAAAAGACGCATGGATTTTCTTGCCAACCCACTTCTGTAAATGCTGATGAAGAGCTACAAATTCCCCAGTATCTGGGGTTTTGTGATTTGGATGGTTAAAATTACAACCATTCCCCAAAATTCAGTCCATTACTCCTGTTGCCATGTATTTCTTGTGTTTCTTCTGTTTGTAATTAATGCTTTAATTCTCTTATACATGTTAAACATCACCTGGAAAACTCTGAATGCCAGAATGCATTGCATCTCAGAAAGTAACATTTTTGGTATTATGTTATTTGTAAGGGATTTTAGTTCTCTTGCTGTCTGCTAAACTGCATCATGGAAGAAACCAATAATTAAGAAACCAGCAAGAGACCAGCCCCATGTTTGATACGGAAGCACTTTAGTACCATGGTTTTCATCTGGGTGTGGAGACAAGAATTGAGGTGTGAGGTTTCTTTTCATTCCACTGAATGGAAGTGCTAGAGGACAGGGAGCAGTTTCAGTTTTTAACACGTACATTCAAATAGTTTTATGCTGTGTGCCACATTAGAGTGCGAAGAGGTACGTAACAGTCTAAATGTTACTTCATAAACTATATCTATTTCGAGTGTAAACTAGGAGGTGCATGACTGTCAAATAAGCTTAGCAGCAGCTGTGGCTTCCCCACTCAAGAAAAACTGTAAACCAGTCACATTAAAAGAAACACAGCCCTTTAAAAATGCACGTATGTTTTCTTATGATAAATTTGTTTAAATAAGAACAGGTTAGTTGAGACATGCAGCCTACAGCTAACCAAACAGTTTCATACTGGACAGTGTTTTCTCAGTGCATAATTATTTTCTGGTTATTATTTGTTCCTGTTGTCAGTCACATATTTCATTCAGTTGATGAATTTGTGAAACAAGTGATTGTTGCACTTACTGCCAGATGACTTGGTGCATCTGACATATTTCTTGCTGTTGGATTAAACTGATTATAATTTGATGCACTAAAAATAGCACTTTCTGGCACCAGCCACACAGGCAGCAATGGGACTTAACCTACCAAAATTTCTTGAGTCTAGGAGTACTTTCCTGCCTTGGACATCTTTCCTTCAAGTATAATCCACTCTGAAAAAAATCTCTGTGACTCTAGAAGACTTTCTCAGCTCAGTTACTTTTATTATGTAGGAACAATTACAGCTTTTAATTTCCTTGGGTGAATTCTGTTTCAGAACTGTCAGAAAATGTGGTTCAGGAATGTAGCCCAGCAGATTTCCTCCCCAGTTGCCAGCTGTGAGACAACGTGGTTTTTTTTTTAAACACTGAGCATCTACTGTCATTTCTGTGAGCCATTTGCCAGCGAGGCCGTTCCGAGTTCCTACATGTGGAAGTGTTTGGTCAGGATACCATGTAAACAGAACACAAACAGCATACAGTGTGTTCTAATATCATGCACTAGTATGAGATAACCTTTTTGCCTTAAAATACCAGTTTTTACTTTTATCATCCAATAATTAATCAGGAAAAACAAGAAGAAAATGAGCTGCGTGCCCTCCCACCCCCCTCCTCTGAACAGTTGGCTGCTCTGAGTTTTACACTCATTGAGGCTGCAAATGAACAAGGCATATCAGATGAAGACTTCAGAATTCGTCAAGAAATTGTAAACGAGATGGAGAAAATTATTCAACAGCCCTTACCAGGTATTCATAGTATTCTTCATTTTCTTTAGGTGAAAATTTTTGATTTTCTGTATTTTTACACAGATTTTGATACCTTCATTAATGGTAAATTAATGCATTTAGGGTTATATTATACAGTATTAATATATGCAGGCATTTTAACAGTTGATTTAACAGGAGCTAACAAACATAGAAAAAGAGGAAAATCTCTGCTTTTTTTTTTCTTTCTGGTGTGTGTTTATTGAAACATGGTACGTGTTTATTCTATGGTATGTGTTTATTGAAGCTCGGTCCTTTTTGAATTGATGATTTCTGATGAAGATTGGAAACTTCCTGGTGGTTTTTAAAGCCTCAGCCACTGAGGATCTCCCTCAAGCTCTAGTCCTTTTGCTTTATCATATTGCCATATGTGGCCCTTAACTGCAACTTCTGTTCTGACACACTATTGTGTTTTCCACTGCTAGTGTAGTAAGATAAGACAAGGCAAAGGAAGTTATTACTTCTACATAAATACTTGTGAAAATTACTGTGTTAGTGTTCCTCAGCCCGCTGACTGGTTTGGACTGATGAGCTGATGTGGAGGTGTAGTAGCTGGGGGAGTCTGGTAGTAAATGGTAATTTGCTCCTCCCTTTTTCAAAGCCTGCTGTGTTTTCATGAATGTGTTTTCCTGAGTTGTAAATTAGAAAAGAAATAAATTTCATGCACAGTGTAGAAAGCAGTGGATGTTCTGGGATGATTTTTCTTGAACTCCTTTTAGAACTATGCAAAAATTCCTATTATGAAAAGCTGTTGGAAGTAATGACAATTATTATTAATTACTATTATTTTATTTATTTACCATACAGAAATTCCTTTTGAGAGGGCTAATTTCTAAGTACTGAAACATAGAGAAAGGTTAGTTTGAAGCTCTGTATGTATAAGGCTTATTTTCTCTTTTAAAAATCACTTTGTTTTCATTCTCTTTGAGAGAGTTTGGCCATAACAGAAATAAAGATGCTAAGAAAAAATTCAAGAAAAACCCTCTTGACTTTGCGGCTGGTTGAACACTGGCACGGGTTATCCAGAGAGCGTGGGGACTCTCCATAGCTGGAGGTTTTCAAAACCCAGCTGGACACCGTTCTGGGCAACCTTCCCTCGGTGACCCTGCTTGAGCAATGTGTGGGGTTTGAAAGGAATTGACAATAGTCTTGATTTTCAGCTGACATAAAAATGTCAGAGCTGTAATATATATTACAGGAAAGTTTTCATCTACAATTTTTTATCATGAATTGGGATAAATTACTGTTTATAGAGTGGAATGACATCTCTCATTATACAATTATTGACATCTACTTTCTAATGAGTTTAAATCTGTTGTACATCCTTGCAGGTAAGGAGCCATATGAACTACAGAAATGCTAAATTAATACTTTGTGCCATGGATTATATTGAAGATACATTTTGTATTCATGTTTGATAATGAATTGTGCATAGGAACTTGCTAATGAAATTAACAGATTGTAGCACATCTAAAAAATATTTTGATAAAAGCAACAAAAAATGTTATAATTGGCTAACTGCTGCAGTGAAATCAAACTGCAGTTAACAGCTGTTCAATAAAATCCTGCGCTGAGATGGTGACAGTTACTACTATTTTATATTTAATTTTATATTAAGAACAAGCAAAACTAAAGATTTATTGCAAAAATATTTTGAAACAGCTTGAAAATTTTGGGATGTTTGGTAATTACACTATTTAAATTACCAGTTTTCCTGTGATGCTGTGTTGCCTTCACAGGAGTGAGAAAGAGGTTCAGTATTCATTCATCTGTGAGTACCACTTAGGAGGTACAGTATCTAAAGCAAGGTATGCGTCATCCATGTAACAATAATTTATTTACTAGCTGTTAAATAATTCTATTTCTCTCTCTTCCAGACTGTTCACTGAGGATGTATGGCTCCTGTTTAACTAGGTTCGCTTTTAAGACCAGTGATGTTAACATTGATATCAAATTCCCCCCTAAGGTGTGTAGATATTATCTTGTATTAACTAAGACAGCATTTTAAATCAAGGGCATCAACATTTATTCCTGCTCCCTGGCCTTCATCTTCTGTGTTGTGTTGGTTTGTTTGTTTTGTTTTGTTTTGATTGTTTGTTTTTCCTGGATAATGTTATGCTAGCCTTATTTTTTTAAATTTTTTTTGAGTAAGTATTAAAGCAATATGAAAATAACTGGCTCTGGGTAAGCGTGCTTTTATGTGCTCTTGATTCAAACAGTAAAATCTTGTAGGTCTTCACCCCTCACCCCTCCTTTTATAGGTGGGGCTAAAAGTGACAATTTTCCCTTTATGTTATAGTCACTTCCAAGTAGATGTCACATCCCAGTTTACAGTCTCCAGTGGTACAAAATTCCCGCAGAGCGGTATCGCTTACCGTTAAACATTGAAGCTGTTGGTTCATCTTCACCACATGATACAGCAGCACATAGTTGTTGGAGGCACAGCTGCTGAACTTGCTCTTTTTTTTTTAACTGTATGTGTTACAGTGGAATTCAAGATACCTGTTTTGGGTACGTACTTACAGCATTTTGAAATGATACTGCAGTTAGGAAACAAAACTGAGCCCTTTTTCAAACAGCTGTGTGTTGATTGTACCACATCAGTTTTTCACAACAGCTCAGAGGTGGTGCTAATTTTTAGCTTTTTTTTGAACTATTTGTACTTTCTCTTTCAGGCACCACTTGATTTCTAGGGAGAAAACACGTTTAAAAATTATAACCTTTAAAAGCCCTTGAGAAAGTACTGATGTTAGTTCTTTACTGTTGTGGTGTATGTTGGCACTGAATATATTGCAAGTATTTTGTTTTATGGAGTCTGTTAACATGGAAATAGAGCAGAAGTATTAACTAAGAAAGCTGTAGGCTAAAGGAAAGCTGGCTAATATATTTACTCTTATCTGTTTTTGTGGTGCAGACAGATCCAATTATTTCATTAATACTGACACATGATTTCACTTTTGTGAAAGAACATAGTGCTACTGGTTGTACAACTGAAGTAGTTTTAAGCAGTATAAAATAAAACAGGTTGCTCTGAATAATGTGATCTGCTCTAATTTTGTCCTTTTAGATGAGTCAACCAGATGTTCTGATACAGGTGCTTGAAATCTTGAAGAACAGTGGTGAGTTTTAGTTGTGTCTCATTTCTGTTTGATTACCATTCCAACTTCTGTTCAGTTGGTTTTATGAATATTTTTTTCTGTAAATTTACAAAAGGGTATTAGTTTTCAACCTAAGCACTTGAGCTGGTTTTGTGAATGTGATTTTTATGAATGCTGGTGCTTGTGTGAGAGATGGGAACCTGCAGCAGGAGAATGGCAGCCCATGGAGTCCAGTTCAGATTGCCAGAAATTATGGTGGTAGTGTTAGATGCCAGGTCAAAAAATATTTTCACTTTGTATGAGAAATTCTAAGCAGTAAAGCCAAAAGCTGTTTTCCAGTTGCTTTTATGAACATCGGTGACAGCTATTGCAAGACTTCTGAAACTTGTAGCCTCCTTGTTCTGTCAGGAAGTCATCTAACCCTGCAATCCACGCATCTTGAACAAGTGACACAAGTAGCATTGCATTTTTTTGGTCCTTCATGAAATTTTGATAGGTTGGTTCCATAAGTTGTTCTTTAACTATCCTGATGGTTTGTCAGAGATTGAGTCTTGTGTCTTTCAAACTTTGTAAAGAAAAAAAGGTTCTAGTTTCCTGAAAAGAGTTTTTCTGGTGGTTTTTGGTTTGGTTTTGTTCTTGTTTTTTTTTTTATCTTTACTGCTGACTCTGTGATACAGGTGGTGAGCATCAAAAGTAACCAGAAAACACTGCTTCCTGGTTAGCTACACAGCACTTAATTTGAGTTGTTCCCTAAAAGCATGGTATACATGTAATGAAGACACAGCTGGGAAAACTGTAAAATTTAGACTTTCATACATAATGGTTTGGTTTTGTTTTGTTTTTTTCCTTGCTTAGCTGTCTACTCAGATGTGGAGTCAGATTTCCATGCCAAAGTTCCTGTTGTCTTTTGCAAAGATGTTAAAAGGTACACGTTGTTGAAAAGGATTTTTAATGAGATAGAAATTTCTGCTGTGCTTGTTCGTAGCAGCTGTTTGCCTGCACTCCTGATAAGTATGAGTGTAACATTTAGCCCTGTTAAAGGGGAATTGCTCATACTTTTCATGTATACAGTCTAGAAAGAAAGCTTATCTTTGTTTTTGTGCTTCATAGAGCTCATTAGTTGTAGAAGTCTGAAAATACCAGTTCTACTTTTAGTTAAATAGGAAAGAAGTGGAATGGTTTTCACTTGATATTTAATATTTCTGCCAGCAGCTTAAACCAGGGATTTAAAAACATTCTTTAAGATATACATTGCCAGAAGGCACACATTATCTCAGTTTTCAATAAATACCTAAGAAGTAGCAACCTCCAAAATAAAACATGATTGCTATATGATGTCCATGTTGCTTTGACTAGCTAGAGGTGCATGATTGAAACTCTGGGGAAGTAGATGCAACTGGGGTGGGCCTATGTCTTGTGATCATGAATTATGGAAATGTCTTTTAAATGTTAAGGGAATAGAAATAATTATTTTGAGAAAAGAAAACAAAAGGTTTTAGAGAAATGGTATTGTGGATTTACCAACAATAAGCAGCAAGCTTGGAGGTTTTATTTCTGTGTTATGTGGAAGGTATATGTGGAGTTTGAGTTGCTTAAGATTGCACAATTAAGTAATGTCAGAACTTAGAGCAAATTCTTAATGTTATTATATATTTTTTAGCTGTAAGGAACTTTTGTAAGTTCTAGATCAAACTGACGACTTAATAGTAAAGAAAATGTGATTATATTCTATAGCTTTTGTTAAAAGTTAAGGTCCTTACATAAGGAGACACTGATGCAGGTTTTTATTGTGGTGGATGTGATGCTCCACCTCCCCCCTCCCCAGGCACCACCTGCATACATAAGGCAATAACTTGTTTTCTGCCTTCCATTTGTAATTGCAGTGGTTTGACGTGTAAAGTAAGTGCTAAAAATGATGTGGCTTGCCTTACGACTGACCTGCTGGCTGCACTTGGTAAACTGGAGCCTGTCCTTATTCCCTTGGTTCTGGCTTTCCGCTACTGGGCTAGAGTAAGTTTATAAATATTGAGGATAATTAAATAAGTTTATTTCCTCTTTAAGTACTGCATGCAATGTTATGTATAATGTACAGTCAGTGTATTTGCAGAAAGGAACTTCATGCCACTAGTTCACCTCTTGCCTTAACAGGTCAGAATGAAACTGAATATTTTGGTGTGAAGCTGTAGCTATATGTGAAGCTTCCCCATAACTGTTAGCAAAAAAAATATTAAAATTAGTTAATTGATCCTTGAAAACCAGGTCAGCATCGCAGTTGGGTCTGTTATTGATGTTACACTGAAAATGTTAACTTGCTGCAAAAATGGGCCTGTTGTCATACCGTGCTGTACTTCTTACAGATGTCAACAGTGGTCAGAGGAACTGAGTTACAGTGTTCACAGCCAGCACTTAACTGTCTTGTAATTCAGTCCTGAAATTGCTGCCAGGCCATGCTGAAGCTAGCATACCTTGGCTTTACTGAAAAAGCACTTGCATGGTATTTTTGTTGCTCGATTTAGAAAGGTGTTTTTACAAAAAATCCTGGGTTACAACATGTGAGTAGCAGCAGTAGAAACTGCAAAATGCTGTTCAAAGTCAAATGTGTTTATGACATCTCTCTTGAGTTCCCACAGAAGAGATCAGTATCAGCTTGCAGCCAGATGCATAGAATCCTCCTCTGCATACGTGAGATATTACACAGTAACAGGCCCCTGATGGTTGACTGAATTTCTGGATAGAAACATAAATGTGTCCCACAATCACAAAATGGGATTAAACTGAAGAGAATAACATAAAATAGTACAACTTAAAGCACTGTATCAACTCCTATAATTTGCATTTGTCTGTACGTGTTGTGGTATGATGCTGGTAGTTTCTGACATAGAGAATGTTTTGTTTCACTGTTATCTCACGGCTCTTTAATTGTACTTTTGTAATAGAGTTTAAATTAAAATGCTGATACTACATCAGAAAAGTAATAATTTATTCTCTTACAGCTCTGTCACATTGACTGTCAGGCTGAAGGTGGGATTCCCTCATACTCCTTTGCCTTAATGGTGATATTTTTTCTTCAACAAAGGAAACCACGTATTTTACCATCCTATTTGGGCAATTGGGTAAGTGATTTGGTAATGCAGTAACATGATGGTTAAATTGTTTACATTATTTCTGTGTTCTGCAGGGTCATAAAATGTGCAGAATTTTATTGCCTAAGAAATAGGTAAATAAAATGTATTGGTACTTAATCCTCACAGAGTTGATGCCTGATGATTCTGATGACTACAAAAAAAGGGAAGCTGCTATAGCCTGTGCTATTGTGTCACACTTTATTTTGGAGTAAAGGCAAACATTTTCTTCTTCATTTCTCTGAATTTATTTCTCTGACATCATTTATTCTTGAGAGGAATAAATACAACAATTGTCAGTGTTACCTTTTTGTAGGAAACTTTTAGTTGCATGTATTATATACAGTCTTGTTTCAGAGCTACTTTAATTGTTGTTAGATTGAAGGCTTTGATTCCAAGAGGCCAGATGACCACCAGCTGAAAGGTGTAGAAGAAGAGGAGTTTGTACGGTGGGAGTACAAGCCACCAACAAATGGTGCAGCAAAAAACTCAGCTGGAGCGGAAAGTAAAACTAAAGTTGAACAAAAAGGTGGTGGCAAGAAGACAACAAGCTCGGAAGTGGACAACCAAAGCAATGCAAAGGAGAAACATGGCAATGTAAGTCATGGCTTGACTTCATTGAAAACCATATTGTATCTCTTATTGCTATTTTTATCTTTAAACATTAATATTGGATGGAACCAGGGGAAAAAAAAAAGATAATTTAGATTTCTTATTGCAGTTGAGCATTCTTGTCCCTGTGTTTCAGTCTCTCTTAGCATTCAAAACCCCTCATCAAGTTTCACTGGGGCAACTGTGGTTAGAACTCCTGAAGTTTTACACACTGGAATTTGCTTTGGAGGAATACGTCATCAGCATACGGGTACAAGAACTCTTAACCAGAGAGAATAAAAACTGGCCTAAAAGGCGAATAGCCATTGAAGGTAGGATAATACCCTTTTCCTGTTCTGTGGTCATCCTGCATTATTACCTTTATTTACCTAATACTTACAGATCTGTCACAAGAAGTCTGGACAATAAATTAAATCAATAATCAGAGGAGAAAGTAATTCTCTTTTTGCATATTTTGTCATCTATTTAGGCTGGTCAAAGACATTTTCTGTTTAATAATACTTCTTGCAACTGTGGTCCTTGAAATATGAAGCGTAAACTTGTCTTACTGTTTCTTACCATTCTCTTATTATCTCTGTGTTTAATTCTTTCTATAAGCCATTATTTAGTCCTTCTTAATAATTCTGATATTCTGAATTTTCAACACCCCTAGGCACATTTCCAGAAACCACAACATATTTTGAGTGTTTACCAGCTATCAGTTTGTTTTCTTTGACTTGAATGCAGGTAGAGCAGAGAAGTTCTCTCTCTAATCAGAGTGAACTCCAGCAAACCCATTCACAGTAACAACACCCTCCCTTGTCCCTTTCCCTGTGGGCACTATTTGCATAGGGTTAAACTGGATGTCACATTGCAGGCTGTGCTTCAAGGCCTTAATATCCTGCTAAGGGAAGTGCTTTTTTTCAGGGAGTGAGACCACATGAATTTGGTGATAATACATTAGGTATTTGAGGAGGGTTAAGAAACCATTTAAGGTGATATTTTTATAAAAGCATTAATAATGAATTTTGGACACTTCCTAGAGATGTTGATGAAGTAGCTTTTCTGTAACACATGAGGTGATGGAGAGGACAAGGAGAAATAGGTCATAGAGGTTCATAACTCATTCTCTGTCTTTACTAAAGGTGTATTGAAGGATGAGTCAGTAAGGTAGAAAAGGAGCAAGAAGGAAAAGTAAAATGGTGAAAATCAAGCAAGGAATAGTCAAGGCACATGTTGTCTAAAGGGTCTTAGGATCATTCCTGTATCTTTAATTTCCTTTCTCAATTCTTTTCTTCCATCACTTTTATCTGGAGAGTTTTAAAACTATAGCAGACTTTATTCAGCATGTGGGAAGGTAAAACTTGTAAGATGAAAGGGGAAATTATTGAGGAAGAAACAGGAAATAATTTAAAAAACAGATTGCTTTCTGGTTATGATAGCTGCTATCGTTGGTCTCTCTGTGTTGTTTTTCATTGTTTAATTTTGTTTTGTTTTTAATTTTTGCTTCTGGTCTTTGTTTTTCTAAATGTTAAGTTTGTAACTGAAATTATGAAGTAACAGAATCTCAGTTTGATACTATCTTCCCAGGCAAACGTATAGCAACTATGCAAGTGCTCTTTTTTCTTGGAAAACATGTTTGATTTAGAAATCACTAGGAAGGACTAAGAATGAAACCTGGTGAGATTGGTTCATATAATCCTTATAATCTTAATGTTACTCTTAGAGAAATAAATTTCTTAAGGAAAATGCAAATCTTTCTTCAGTAAAGGAAAAAAGTTCAGGTAGACCTATAATTATTTCACCTTTGTATGTTTATTTTAATTTCTAGTTCAGAAATTGGCCATAATATAATGGTCAATATACCTGTGGTTTTCTTTTTAAATAACACTATTTAGAATGGTTTATGATAGCCAACCATTCATGGCCATGTGTGTGTTGTGTTTGGTATGGAAGAAGTCCAAAAAACCTTGTGGGCCCTGTGTTCTCTAAGTGTATCCAAAGACAATCCTGGATTATATTATAAGAACCTCTTTTTAACTGCGATATCATAACTTAGGTATTTCAACTGCTTTAGTGAAATGTAGAAATTAAACATTACTAATGAAATTGTTCTTTTTCTTTCTAGATCCTTTTGCACTAAAGAGAAATGTTGCACGGAGTCTAAATAGCCAGATGGTATTTGAGTACATCCTGGAACGATTTAGGACAGCATATAAATATTTTGCATGTCCACAAAGTAAAGATGGGATTAAATCCAAGCCAGATACCAAGAAAAAAGAAAAAGGGAAAATGAATAATAAGAAATCCACAAAATCTGAAGAGCCTGTAGCCAACTGTTGCCTTCCACAAGGGGAAAAAGTATTAGATAAACAATGTACTGAAAGTGGATGTAACATACCAGAGAATGAACTTGAATGTAATGAAGTGGTAGAAGCTGTAGCCAAAAGATCTACTTCCAAGAACATGGACTCTTTGCTACTTTCAACATTGGACTCGAGTTACGATGAAGACAAAGAAGCAGCTTTATCCCTTATTTCTAATGAATGCTGTGAATTAAAACAAAAATCACTTAAAGAAAGGGATGAATTAGACATTTCAGTTTGTATAACTGAAGGTGAGCAAAGCCACCATTGTAACTGCAGTGAACATCAGCCCTATGACACAAATTCTAGTAATGAATTTTCTGATGCTGAAAGCAGACAGAGTTTGGTCACAGAGTCTTCGCAGCAGACTAAGTGCACTGGCACATCAGCTACCTCGCCCAACTGCAAAGCAATGGTGGAATCTCATGAACTCAAAGATGAAGGCAGACTCTCTACAGAAGAAATGCATTATGTGTTTGATAAGTTTATTTTGACTTCAGGAAAGGTAAGCTCTATATTTAAGTAGCACTGGTAATGTCTCAGTGTGCTGTTACTTTCAAATCACTAGAACTAAGGGCGGATGGATGACAGGGTTCTCCCAGTGATTGTTTCAGTCACTGTTAGGAAGGGCAGCTCTAGCCTTTTTAGAACACCTGCTATCCAGGAGTGGAAACCATCAAGCCTGGATGCTGTTTGGATGAGGTGGTCTGCTGCCCCATCTTAGGCAAAGATTTCTGATTTCTAAGCAGAAAAAAAAAGTACTAAAAATGCTGGTTGGTTCCTTGTTTTATTATTATTATTTTTAATTACTGTTTTGTATGTTTTACTTCCCCCCTTCCTCTCTTATGCACTGTGAGAGCTAAATGTGGATTGTTGAGAGGTGTTCTGCTCTTTGTAAACTTTTGCTGTTCTCAGTTGCAGGACTTTGGTGGAAACGTTAGGTCTGTGGAACTGTCTTAAAATTCAAATTGCATTTATGCATCTATTTTTTCTCTCTCTTTTTTTTTTTTTTTACTGGACAGTTGGCATTGCTTGTAGAAGGGTTACCTTCTGTGCGAGGTACTTGCTGCTTTTTGCCAAGTTACAGTCA
>JANHFX010027996.1:26669-52448 GCA_027560015.1 Chloroceryle amazona
TCTATCTCTCATTTTTTTTTCTCCTTATTTTTTTTTTTTTTTCCCCCCCCCCCCCCCCCACTAAAAGCCACCAACTATAGTATGCAGCATCTGCAAACGGGATGGACATTCCAAAAATGACTGCCCAGAGGATTTCAAGAAAATCGATTTAAAACCACTACCGCCAATGACAGACAGATTTCGGGAAATACTTGATATAGTGTGTAAAAGATGTTTTGGTAAGATGTAAAAGTGTTTGTGCTCCACTGTAAACTGGGATCTGTAATCTGGGGAGGGGGCGGAATACATCACTGTAGGGTTAAACTACTTACTGCAGTAAATTCAGGAGGAAGATAATCTTCCAGGTACCTCAGGCTACAAATCGATCACTATTGTTATTTTTATATAATCCATGGTTGTCATACTACACTCTTAGAACAGATTTGAGAAACTAATACTATACAGTTTCTTTCACTGGATTTGTAAAAAGCTACTGCTGTTCCCAGAAATTAGGCTCTGGGCAAATCTAGTTTTTGTATTTGTCAAAATCCATGGCTTCTTTTGGAAAAAGCCAATTTTAGATGCTGTGGTGGGTTAACCTTGGCTGGATGCCAGGTGCCCACCAAGACCGCTCTGTGTTTGACTAATTACAGAAAAATCAGAGGTCTGAAATAAAATCCACACAACTCTAATGATACCATAAAAAAGAAAAACATGTATTAAAGGAAGGTAACTGTAATATCACATCTAACTGTGTTTTAACTTGTTTTTACTTAGATGAATTATCCCCTCCTTTATCTGAGCAACAAAACAGAGAACAAATTCTGGCAAGTTTGGAAAGATTTATTCGAAAAGAGTACAATGGTATGTCACAGGAGATACCGACTCCTGATAATGCTTTCTTCATTTATGCTGTCCAGAGCATGAGGATGTAATTTGTCTCATTATTGCTCATTTTCCTTGCTGAAAGCAGTGGCATCCCTTTTCCCCCTGTCTGGAAAGTTATCTTACAGACTTCTAAACAGAACATCCCTCGGTGTTAGTCTGTGGAAATGTCCCTAGGGTGGAGGAAGAGCTGCAGGAGTAACAATGCAGATACACAACTATTGTAATCAGGAAAAAAAAAAAAGAGTTGGAACAGACCCTGGCCAATTGCATCTTGTGTTACCTGGGTCACAGGCCAAGGGTTTTTTTTGATTTTTTGTTTTCTTTTGTTTTTGCCTAGTCACCAGTTATTTTAAGTATCTCAGAAATCTTAACGAGTTTGTCTTCATATCCCTTTTATAAAATAGGCAAAATATCTTACTACAGTGATGGAAGTCAAGGCACAGAGATGCAAAGTGGTTTTCTTGCAGGTGGTGTAAAACAGTGCTAGAGCCAAGTTCCAAACCCAGGTCTCCAGAATTCCAGTCCATTGCTTTGCACCCAGCCGCCGGCTCTGCCCTTCACTGGCAGCAGCTGAGGATTGAAACCTGTTACAGGACCTTGATAGACTTAGGATTTCTGATACTGTTAAAGGTTAGGAAAAAGCTGTGAATAGGTGTTATATATATATATATTTTCCTAGTATTATTTTCAGTTCAGCAGGTAAATGTATTTTTTTCACTTAGGAAGAGATTGCTTCCTCTTGAATGAAAAGTGAAATGTTTGAATGTGAAATGAAAGTGAATAGTTTCACTTTCCCTTGCAAGAATGAAAATACATTATAATATTGTATTTCAGACAAAAATGTAAACAAAACAATTGGGAAAGAATGCTCCATAAATTATATTAAATCTTATTGCTTGTATCTTCTTGGACAGTATGGTATGTTTACAGAAATTTGCATATTTTTCCTCTGACTAGGTAAATCTGGTCAGTTGGTAACTTAGATAAAGCATGAGTGGAACCAGAATTATTGCTTGGACTACCTCTGTCTTACCTGTGGGGTAAAGCTGTGCTGGTGACTGGGTTTGCACATTAAGTTGATATATTTAAAACAACAAAGTGCAATCACATACCACAAACATAGCACCACATTTAGAGATGCCATTTAATGTAACTGTAACATACTCAGAAATGACATGGACTTTATCCTGCCTTGCTTTCTATAAAGAGTTCTTAAAGTAGTCTGTTCTCCTTTATCAAAGGTGGTCTTAAAAATGACATTGTAAGCTCTTTTTTAAAGGTCAATTTTTGTCAACACCTACACATCTCAGTTAAGCATTTTTGGTTTTTCTTGGTCTACTCTTTTGATCAGACAAAGCCAGACTTTGCTTGTTTGGCTCTTCAAAGAACGGGTTTGGATTTCGGGACAGTGATCTAGATATCTGCATGACTTTGGAAGGCCATGAAAATGCAGAGGTAAGAGTTTTGAAAATAAATAAATTTTCCTATTTTAAATTCAGGAATTCTTTAAGTTTTTTTAAACTCAGTTAAGATTTCTGTACAGAAAAAAGGTAGGATTTGACTTGTAGTGTGTACAATTGAAACAAGATACAGACCTGTTTACTTTTAATGCCCTGTAGCTGCATTTTGTTTACTGTATTTCCATAATGTCCATATGGAGTACACAAGGCATCAGTTTATGTAAATTAATGTGCTGGCTTATTGCTTACTTCTTTTTGTACATAGGTTTTTCCTCTATGAAATAATATGTTTTGTGGTAAATGTGCTTGTTAGGATAGGATCCATGTTCTAATATCTGAAGCTGTGATTTTTGTTTTTCCTAGAAATTAAACTGTAAAGAAATAATAGAAGGTTTGGCAAAAGTTCTTAAGAAGCATCCAGGTAGGTGTGTTAAAGTCATATTTGTTTTGCATTTACATTTGCTATATATGTAGTTAATAGAAATGTTTTATGTACTAAAGTGTTGCTTCCCCAGGTTTGAGAAACATCTTGCCTATAACAACAGCCAAAGTGCCTATAGTAAAATTTGAACACAGACGAAGTGGCTTAGAAGGAGATATCAGTTTATACAATACACTGGTAAGTACCTGTGTATGGTCTTGTATTCAAAGAAAGCTTTGCAATTAATTGTATCTCAAATAATCATTTGAGGGTGTAATTTTGAAACCAGATTTAAAACGCTTTTGTGTGTTTGTTTGGCGTTTTTTTTTCTACACAGCCCACAGCTCAGCCCAAGTGGCCATATAATCTAATACATAATCTAATGGCAGAGCAGCGTCACGGCACACAGAGCATTTTTGTGAATGCTCTTGAAAAGCCATTAGTGCCACGTTCACCATCATGAATAGTACATCTCATCCCAGCTTGCATCTAGCACAGTGAAGTTGCAAGATTTCTTATGTCACAGGTTAACATTCACCTGTGAGGACAGTGCAGTTTGTGGAATTTGTTCCATCGTGTGTCATCTTATGGACTTATTTCTTTGCTGGTGTTTTCCAGGGTTCCTACTGTTGCTTACTGCATTAATACTGTCTCGATTACACCTTTCAGGTTATTATTGTGCAGAAAACATTGCACGAATTTTACAAAACATTGTTGTGATTTATTTTTTCCCCTCAACTGTATCATGCATTTTCTGTGCCTGAACTGCAGACTGTATTATAATTTGTAAATTACATTGAAACATCTGCTTGATTTAGGGTTTTTCCCCTTTTCCCAGGCACAGCACAACACAAGAATGCTGGCTACGTATGCAGCTATCGATCCTAGAGTGCAATATCTGGGCTACACGATGAAAGTTTTTGCAAAGGTAATACAAAAAGAAGGTACCTATTTGTATAATACAGTGTTTCTGATACAGCCACTGAGTTTACCAACTGGAAGGGAGACAGAATGCTATTAATATGAAGTGCACTTTCTTAAGCTGCCTGTGCTCTCATCCGATTGTGCTTGTCAGAATCAAGTTCTTTATTCCTGTTGTCTTCTGTTATCTCTTGAAACATTTTTGTTTGAAGGAAGCTGATGAAAGGAAGACTTTTGTGGGTTTTTTTTTCAATTTCAAACCAGTTACAATGCCAATAAAACCCCAAATAAATAAAACTGGAAAAAATGGTAACTGTAAGATACAGTAGCATGTGGCTGTGCATTGGATTCCCAAGTTTCCATATCTAGGACCAGTCCAGAGATTACTGCAGATTTCTTCTGGGCTGCTTGCCTTGTTTTACTCACTATAAAAATCAGAGTAGGTGTGGGTTGATGAATGAATGCATAAGTGTACCTGATGTGCCCGGGACATACACTTGGCTTTAAGAGTTTGGAAATATCAAATACCAAATCTCCTGCATCTCTTTTTTTTTTTGTTAGGATATTCTAACAAAGTGTTAGAATGTGCAGCCTTTGATAATTAAAACATGGTGTTTATTTTTATTGAAGCTGCACTATTAAATACACTTCCCAAACACATCTGGAGAAAGCTTGGTGAAACAAGGGAAGAAAATAAAGAGGGTTATAGCGAGTGTATCATGCTACCAGATTTAATAGGATGCATCAAGATGAATAAAAGATCTTTGTTCCAGAATGGAATGTAGGTCATTATACTGTCACCAAGACTAGTAATGACTTTTTTGTGTGTGTGTGGTCACAGTAGTGGAGAATATTTATTTATTTATTTATTTATTTTGTAGTACTGCATGCTGTTGTATACATTCTATAAATCTTACTGTAAAGACCAAGTTTCCAAGTCGAGGGACATAGACTCTTGAATATATTTGTATAGAGGTGATTTCATAGCTATACAAATACTTTGTGTTTAAGCAGAATGCTTCCTCCTCCTTTTGCATTGGCAGAAAACCCAGGAACAGCTGTCACTGCTGCTGCTAATGGGAATTTGTGAATTCCTGTTTTTTCCAGACATAGGACATTAAAAATGTGTTGACTGTTATGCCACATGCTCGAAGCAAAGGGTGGTATAGAAACCAGGTGCTGGAGAAAGCTTAAAATATAATAAGATTTTCAAGCTCAGTAAGACAATTTACAGAGGTTTGTTTTACCCTGTGTCGTGTGCGCCGGACCACGGTTCAGTTAGAGGTGTGTATGTATGCTAGCAAAATGCCAAGTGTTGCCCAAGTTGCCAATATGATGTGGAAATACTTGCTTATCAATGAATTATCAAAAAAAAAATAAAAGGAGAGTGGAAGAAAACAAACCAATAAGGAACCATAGAAACAGCTCTAGCAACATGAGTTTAGGAAAATTAAATTTTACAGTATTGAAACCTGGCTCTCAGATGGGGAGTTTTGTTGGGATATGTTTGTTTCTTTTTTTTTTTTTCTTTCACTTTGGCACATTATAAACTATTAAAAAAAAAAAAGTATTTGGCTATGAGAAGCTTTTCTGGTCTTGTGTAGTCAAATTATGCTGTGAATTTGCCAGATGGCACTTGACTCTGAGGACATTTATTATTCAGGCTTCATAAAACAATTTTTAGTTACGAAATAAATGTATTATCTGTTACTGCTGGGGTTTCTGTTTGCTCTCTGGCATAGCTGTTAGTCTTGAATAATGAAATCTAAATTTGGTGTTTTGTTCAAAATGTATTTTTCAGCGCTGCGATATTGGTGATGCATCCCGTGGTAGTCTCTCTTCATATGCCTATATTCTTATGGTTTTGTACTTTCTACAGCAGAGAAATCCACCCGTTATTCCAGTTCTTCAGGAGGTAGGTTTTCAGAAAAAGAAAAGATTTGGCTGTTTCTTTGAGCCAAATATGAGAAGCCTGGGCTTTTAGGATCAGGGATGAAAGAAATATGGGGCCATTCTGCATTAGCAGGTTCCTAACTCCTGCTTGGTTTTAGGGGGTGAAACTTAGCAAGAAAATTAAACCAACATTAAGAATATGTTTGATTGAAGTTCTGCCCTTACATTTACTTTGGGATTTTGGTCTTATGATTGGTATTTATAAGCTGAACAGGGCAGAAGAAAATTGGCAGGTGGTATGATGAGAAAGGAATTGTAATTATGAGACTGTGACAGATGCTCTTGAGATGTAAGTCCAGCTCTTTATTTATTGCTCAACACCTTATCTGTAGGAGAAAAAGTTTATTTTATGATTTGATGGGGGGGGGGAGAAGATAACTAATGCTTTGATACAACTTTAAAGATACTGTTTTTACTGTTTTATAGGTGCCAGAAAATTTTATTAAGAAAATAATATTCTGTGTCTCTATTGTATGGGTGGGGAGAATATAGTTAGTCAGCTATCTACCTCTTCCAAGCACATCTGAAAATTATCCCTTTCTGATTTTTTTGTTGTCTGAATGCAAGAGGAAAATTGGCCTAAGCACTGCAGTTGAGACTCAGACTTTCTTGCTGATACTTTAGCTGAGGGTTGTTACTTTATTGCTACCCTGAGAGTGCACTTAAATAACAGTGGAATTTCCCCTTGGCTTTGCTAAAGTCAGACTGTAATAGGAGTCATGTAACGTCTCCTTAGAGATTTTGTGGGCAAGAGAGATGTTGGAATCTTGATGAGGTAATTCAGTCATGTTTTCTTAGTTGCAAAGAACAAGCAATAATAAAATACCAAATAATTTGAGATGGGTATAGCCATAATGCTAAAATACTTTCAACCTTTCTACCAATGGGATGTTTTGCCTATATAAGAAGTAATTGTTGAAAGATTTATAGCAACAAAACTACAAGTGTTTTATGGTGACTTTCAGTTAGAGTGGTAACTGTGTCCCTCTCTATTTTGGCAGATATTTGATGGAAAGCAGATTCCACAAAGAATGGTGGATGGATGGAATGCCTTTTTCTTTGATGACATGGAAGAATTGGTAATATTTGAATTCCTGAAGAGTCACTAAAAAGTTTTTTTTTATATAGGGAAGTAATACATTTCTAGCAGTGTATTATTTAAACTTTCATATTCATTTTATTATAACTTTCCAAATGAGTCCTCTTTTGCTGAAATAAGTGTCTGCTTTTTCTTGGTTCATTTTAAACCATTTTTAAATAACAAAAATAAGGAAAAATAATATGTACTCTTAATAAACAGTCCAGAGTTGACATAAGTAGTGATTGAACCTTACTTCAACCAAGTGGAACTGTTCATGGTAGGCAAACTCATAGAGAGGTAGTTCAGTAGTTCAGGAGGAGTACTTCGGTAACCACAGCTGTATAAATTGTGTCTTTCATTGTGTGCAGAAGAAGCGTCTGCCTTCTCTTGGAAAGAACACTGAATCACTTGGAGAACTCTGGCTAGGGTTGCTGCGATTCTACACTGAAGAATTTGACTTCAAGGAATATGTGATCAGCATCCGTCAGAAGAAGCTGTTAACTACATTTGAGAAACAGTGGACATCCAAATGTATTGCCATCGAAGGTACTTTCTTGCTGAATTTTTCTTTCATTACTGAGAGTGAGGAACTCTGTTGCTTGAGCATCTGTTCTCCATGTTTTGTGCAGGACCTTTATGTGGCAAAACTACCACCAGTGTTTAAAAAAAAAAAACCAAAAGCATTTTTTGCAAGTCCTACAGCTTACAAAATGAGATAAAACTCCTAACTTTTAGTATATGTCAGTAAATTACTCTTATTTTATTATGGTTAGTCACATATTTTCAGAACACTCAGCACTGCTTTGCCATCATCTACTCCAAGGGCATTTCAAGTGGAATTTCTGTGTTAACAAAAGGGTTTTCTGTGTTGTATTTTTTCCAACTCTGATTTGGTTTTCTCCCTTCTTTACATAGATCCTTTTGACTTGAATCATAATCTCGGTGCTGGAGTCTCTAGAAAAAGTAAGCTATTAACATCTACTAATGATTAATAGTAATTTCTAAAACATTGTGCCTTTTCTGATGTTTTCGAGTAACTTTTTCTTTCTTTTATAGTGACTAATTTTATAATGAAAGCATTTATTAATGGGAGAAAATTATTTGGTACCCCATTCTACCCAGCTGTTGGAAGAGAAGCTGTAAGTTTTCATAGTTTTTAGTATGTTTTTGATTTTTCTTCATCCACTGAATTGATGCATCCAAAGCAAATCTTTTGTACGTCTTTATCAGTGTGGTGTGCACAATATATGTAATTATGCATCATCTGCATAAAACATACAGCTTAGCATTGGGCTCCTGCAATATAAACTTCACAGGAGTAGTTGGGTTGGTGATGGGTATTTTTAGCACATTGGACAAAGCAAGCTTGTGGGGTTTTTCTGTAAAACTTTTCATTGTGTGATGTAAGAATTGTGGAAAACTGCAAAATCGGCTTTGAAAGCCAGAAACAGCTTTAATTGCTACACTAGCTATTCATGTAGCTAAAACAACCAAATTCCTGAGATGTTACATTCTACTTATTTTCCAGTTGGTGAGGAAAGCAAGGATTGCTGCTTAAGGAAGGAAAAGGAGGATGATCAGCTTTTCTTCTCTTTCTTTTTCATCAGTTGACATTCAGAATTTGCTTAGGGAGTCAGGGTCAGGAATTTGTTCATGCAGCATCATCTCGGTGCTACAGGGTCCAGCCATTGATGCATAACAGAGAACTATTTCTTTGTATATTTTTATATTTGTATATTAATATTTTTAACATCTACTTAAAGATGCTTTCTAAGACTGTTTAGAGGATTGTTCTCCCAATGGCTTTCAACAGAGTTTATGTTTCTAAGGGATTTTGAAAATCTTTTCAAAGCTTTTATTTCCCTTCATCCTTCCCTGTCTTTGCTTTTCCATTTGCTTCCTTTATCATTGCTTTTTCTGAGTTTGTCTTAAGTGTTCTTTGGTGCAGTGGCTGTGTTCTGTTTTGTCCTCTGCCTTGTAAAACAGGACCTGTTTTTTGGAGGCTTTTGAATACTACTGTGATGCAAATAATAATGACTTGTAGTGTGGATGTAATTATCTGTAATAATCTGTAATAACTGGCAATTGTGTGAGCATATGTAATAAATATTATTGTTAATTAGTTTTTTTTTAATTGTTTGTATACCTGTTCAACACGAGGCAGTAGTGCTTCTGGAAAAGATACACTGTGTGTTTGTATATGTGGTCGTTTGTGCTGGTTTGCCTCATCTCAGATTGCACTGAACATTTTACATAAGGATGAAAGGCAAGTCAGAAAGCAGCCTTAGCATGCAAATGAGTGCTCTCTTACATGAAGGAGATAATGCCAGTAACATTTCATAGCGTTTTATTTCTCTAAAGTACCAACAACGGAGGAGTTCTCAGTCTCCTTCCTAAACCCATGCCCTGTATCACAGCTCAGTGGTACAGAGAGGAAATTGTAGCAAAAGGGTTGAGTGAATTAATTACCTTTCAACAGTAGGACTTTGTTCCTGAGCTGGGGTTAGGACATTTCTATTTGTATCTCTATTTCAGTCTTTCAGGCAGGATGGTACTTTCACATGTTTATGTTGCTCAGAGGCTATAAACTGTGGCCCCTGCGCTGACACTCATCAGAACTGCAGCCATCCTTAGCCAATGCCCAGGGAAGGGAGTGATACAGGTCAGTGTGCAGATGTTCCATCTGTTTCCCACCTGAGCTTTGTTCTTTTTAGGAGCTATAATCATGTCATTTGGGAAGGGACATAGGCTGCTCAGAAAGCATACAAGTGCTGACTCTGGTACCAAAATAGATCATATGCAAAACTTTGCCCCCTGAAGAGCCTTTGGGGAAGCAGAAGGCTGAAGCCTGGATAAGCTGTTCTGCAAATTCAGCCTCTGGCCCTAAGACTTAATACCCCTTTTTAGCCCAGACTGTTTCACATCTCTGAAAAAGCTGCCATTTGCTAGAGGAAGAAAATGACTGGGTATATTCTAAGTAGTAGTAGAATTTAGGGAACAATAGAAGTTGAATTCTGTTTTGTAAGTGAATGGTTTATATATTTTATCTGTCTGATGTGTTTTTATAGGAATACTTCTTTGACTCAAAAGTGCTGACAGATGGGGAATTGGCTCCCAATGACAGATGTTGTCGTGTCTGTGGAAAAATTGGTCACTACATGAAAGACTGTCCAAAGAGAAGGAGGTAAGTCATTTACAAAGCTGACTTAAAATCTTTCAGATGAAATCAGGAGAGATTTGGATATTTGAAATTTTAATGGGAATGAAGAATATGCTGAACTGCAGAGAACATACCAATATAACAACTCTACAGAGATTTTGTGTGCGTGTGGTATTGCTAATAAAAGTTATTATTCAGGTTGAAGAAAAAGGAGAATGAGAAAGATGATGAAAAAGAAGTGAAAGAAGATGATAGAGAAACAAGAGAGAAAAGGTGTTTCATCTGTGGGGATGTGGGTCATGTTAGAAGAGATTGTCCTGAATTCAAACAAACCCGTCAGAGAAATAATAGTGTGCCAGGTAAGTTAGTTTGTGTTGGTAGCATAATTTGAAAGTTCTGAGATCCCTTCTGTCCAGGTTTCTATACACACCTGGCAATTATCTTTAAAAAATTCTGCAACTTGTATTTTCAGTCCTTGCAAATGCAACTGTTAGTCTAAGTGTTGCTTTTCTTCAAGGGGAGTAATATCTCTTGAAGTACAGTCTTTGCATGTGTGGTAAAAATGTCCTAAGCAGTAAGGGTAGTGTACTTCACAGTACTGCATTGTCTTCCAGTCACAATGGGTGCATTTAGGTGTAGTAATAATAGTAATAATGGAATGCATTTCCTCTTCCAAATGTTTCTCAAATGTTAGCTAATCCTCCATCATCTCTGAGAGGTAAGTAAATGTATTTTCACCAAAAATGAGTGGTCTTAAAGTAACACTTCCAAAAGCATACAGATGCATTAGGAAGCCAGATCCAGCTTTCAAATTACTGTTAGTAATTAGACAAGTCTAATTTCAATCTCATTGAAATTAGGCCCTTAAGTGCCTGAAATACTTCAAAAAGTAGAGAAAGCAATCATAAATGAATTTGAGAGAACCTTCCTGATAGACCTCACTATACCCCCCTCCCCCCCCCCTTCTTTCTTTGTCCAAAGGTTTCTGCCATAGTTACTGCTCTTTAAAATCCCCCTGCTTACAGCAGGAGCGTGGAAACCTTTATAAAGTAGCACTCCAACCTGATAGCGAGGTGACTTGTGTTCATGCTAGAATTTATAATAGAGTTAGTTTTGGGGTTTAGCTGCTGTACCTGTGCTTATCTGCTCTTGCCCGTAGAGGGAAACTTTCCACTTAAGGGAGAGGAAAGGTTAAAGTGATTTACCTACTCTGTGTGCCATGAGAGTTACGGTGTCACTGACTCCCAGTTCTGTGTTCATTGCTCTGTCGTCGGTAATGTTGTGGGTTTTATTAACACTTTTGTTCCTTGATTAGGCACCCAGTTGGTCCGAAGCATGGTAAATTCCCAACTAGTGGCTGTGAGTCAGCAGCAAGTGGAACGACCCTTGCGCACTAGACAGCCATCAGAATGTGTAAGTTCCAATTAGCTGTAGTATTGAAGTAAGCAAGCTGTAGCAAACCACTGATCTTGGGCCATGTTAGGATCAGGTTTACACAGTTTTCTTAAAAGATTCTGGAGTTTAGAATGACAACACTGCACTCTGCCAGTTAATGAAACTTCAGTTTATAATGTAGTGTCTCTTGGTATTTCCATATGGAAATTACATAGTCAAATTTCATAGGAGATAGCTGGCCTTTCGGAATTGCAAACTTTGCTATCTTTGCTATTTAAGCTGGAATGCCTTTGGAATTCTTGTGCTTAGATGTTCTGGAGTTCCTAAGGGCAGTAAAGCACAGCTCATCATTAATGTGCTGGAGACTTGGTTTTGTGACTGTCGTGGTTCTCTGTGGTTTAAGAGACTTGTCTTAAGAGACTGTGATGATCAGGCAGGGAACACAGACTAGTCGTACTTCAGTTGAGAGGTGATGCACGGGGCAGAATTCTGCCAGAGCACACTAGAAGCACAAACACAACAATGGGGAATTTTTTGGTAGTTTTCTCTTAGAGTATGTTCAAGTCTCTGTAGAACGAGGTAAAATATGTTTAACCTGCTTCTAAGTGGAGATAGCAGAGGGTATTTGAGCAAAGGCAGCTGTTGGCATTTAATGCTTTTGGAGTACAGAATACAGCAGAAATTCATTAATTTTAAGCTATTACTCTGAGAAACATATGCCTGGTAATGAAGCTGGCAAGTAAGCAACATAATGAAGGCTGCTGGTTGCTAATGCTCTTTGTTCAGTTTACTACTTAAGGTATAGAATATTTCCTAATTTGATCAGCAAATGTTTATTGGAATGTTTGCTTGACTTTATGACATAATTTTTACTGTAATAATACACTGGTATAAGGAGGGACTAATATAGCCCTGATCTAAGTGCAGGGCTGAACTGCCACCACACTATCACATGACACTGGAGTAACTTTTTAGGAGCCTTGTATTTCTGTATGGGAAACTGAAGCTGGACATGTGGACCCAGACAGGCACGTCAGGCACACTAGACCTACTTCATGTGCACATTCTTGTGTCACCTGGATGTCATGGATTCTCTCTGTGTGTTGCATGGTTGTCTTTTGGCCAGGATTTCTTGGTGAATATGTACTGTCCAGGGATTGTTTGAGGAGAGTGGGAAGGGGGAATGTTTGTGGGGTAAGAAGGAGATAAAAGGGAAAGCAGGAACATGGAAGCAGACCAAGAGGCATTAACATTTCTGTCTCCTGCTGCTGCCATGTCCAGTGCATGCTTGTGGTGGTTTAATGTTTGCAGGAAGGCTGTAGTCAGTGCATCTGTTTTTATAACATTTAAACTGTTAAACTGGTTGTTGTCTTTAAACTCCCAGGTTTTACCTTTTCTTCCTGGTTTGATAGAAAGACATAGGAGGCAGTCATACAGGAACAGTTGGAATAGCAGTGGGGAAGAATTCCAGCTTCTTGGCTGCAGCTTTGCCCAGGCAAAGACACACAGCATGCTGCTATGAGGAACTCTGTGAAAGGCTGCCACAGGGAAGTCCTGCAGACCTCTGGTCATTGAAAGAAAAGTGACTGCCAATTTAAATGGACAGGCGAGCAGTCATGGGTAGTGACAAAGTGCAGAGACCTTTAACTTCAGATGTTTGACAGCAGCTGAAGTATTTGGAGCTTAACTGTCTGCTATAGTCTATGGAGGGAGACAAGCAGCTCTGGGGGGAAACTGAGATGTGAGATTCAAGTAATCATCTCTGGTTTAGGCAGCTGTCTGTCATTTGAGTCCTCTTTGGAGGCACCTATTTTATGCCACCACTATCTTGTCTCAGTGCCTAAAACCGGATTAGGTTAATTCATATATTGGTCATAAATTTTTGCAGATAATCTGGAAAACCTTTCCCAGCTAACTAAGTTCTTGTGCTTCTGTGCTTAGTTGCAATACCAGCAGCTGAAATAAGCTTGTGCCTGTTTCTGTTGCTGGTGAAAGGGAAAGCTTGGTAAGAGCTCTGCAAAGGCTGTAGTAAAATGCTATTTCTGTGCCTTTAGCCACACCCTAACATCAGGATATGGAGGTTGAAACTGGGGTTTTGGAGTTTCAATTTCTTGTTTAACAGATTTAATACAAATTAAAGAAAAATTAGAAACTTAGTTTGGAATTACATAAAAAAAAAAGTCTGTAATAATAAGAACCACACTATCTAGAAGTAAGGAAAAAGTTAATGATATTGTTGGCTGTAAAGTAGGGTGGGGAAAATATTGAGTAAAAATCAGAAACAGATATGTGAGGAGTCTGAGGAAGAGCTTGGGTCTAACATTTGCTCAGAAGATATTTCTGATGGTGGGATGGGTCGCACTAACAAAAAAAAATATGTGACAGTGAAAATCAGTGTCATTTGAACTGTGCTTATTTAAACCAGCAGGAACTTGGGCTCAGTATTTGGGGTGTTACTGGGGAGTGCTTTGCCTTTTTCATGAATAGTTTAATGCAGTGGGTGCTTATTAAAGAAAAACACCATTATATAGCTCGTAAACTAATCAGAAATACATACTTTTTTTTTTCTCTCCTCCAGTCTGATTCACATCAGTCATCTTACTCTCCACAACCTCAGCAATTTACACAGAATTCCTCTCAGCCAGCCTCCATTAACCAGACTCAGCCACAACCAATATCCCAGTCTAAGCACGTTCCGCAACCACAACAGGGTGCACAGCCACCCCATCAGGTCCAGCTGCCTTTGTTTAACTTTCCCCAATCTCCCCCAGGTCAGTATTCCACCTTGCATAACCTGGGACTACTTCAGATGCACCATCACCACCAAATTCAGCTTCCCAACACTTCTTGGCCTATTCATGGGCCTGTTATTCACTCTGCGCCAGGTAACCCTCCTCATTCTACAAATGTTCCATTTTCTATGAGATCTGGCAGCAGCAGCACCACAAATAACCAGAGCAGTGTAAGCTTGAATGATCCCAGTATCATCTTTGCACAGCCTGCTGCCAGGCCCATGGGAATCCCAAGCACTTCTCATGAGGGACACTGGCACAATCCTGTGACTCCAAACTCACTGGTGAACAATGGCACTGTGGGGAATTCAGGTAACTCTTCTCTGTTGTATCAAACCTCTCGCACTTTGTGTACAAGTGTTAAGTGTTACAGAAACAGCTAAATCTTTCATCTCGTTTTATATTAAAAATATGATGCTTAAGAAGCTAAGTCATTACCTTCAATGTCTTAATGTTTTCATAGGAAAAAAAAATTAGGCAAGCTGGGTTGTTGTAACTTTCAGACATTGGTCCTATCTGCCATGAATGGCTGTGCAAGAGCTGAGAAATCCTGCATTCAACTGAGAAATGTTCTGATGATCCTTTGAGTCTAAAGCACAGTTCTGTGAATATGCTTGTGCTTTCCATTACATTATGGAGTTTATTGGATGAATGCTGAGACTGGAGCTATGACTTTAGAACCTGGCAGAATTAGGGTAGTGCGAGCTGAATGTTGCCTCCCTGTATTTAGTGTAATATAACACGATCTTACACATTCAGTTTTCCATAATCTCAGTGTCATTTCCTGAAAATACTTCATATAGATTCTCCCTGCAGCCAGTGAGCAACAGCCTTTTGCCTCATACCAAAGTACATTTGCATGTTTGAGGCTGAGAAAAACAGTATATAGTAATTAAAGTCCAGCATAAACTGTGGCAGCCCCTAAATTTTAACTGTGATCTCTAGATCATGATAGTGGTCTTTTAATTTATTCAGAGTGTGTAACTCCTACATTTACAAAAAGATACCCATTGTACAATATACTGATGCAGTTGTTCATTACGAGATGGAAGTTTTGAATTGCCTGCACAGCCTTTCTCTGCACTTAGAAGGTGATTGACAGCAACATTAGATTTTTTTTTTT
The DNA here is from genome assembly GCA_027560015.1 of Chloroceryle amazona. Classification (NCBI taxonomy): domain Eukaryota; kingdom Metazoa; phylum Chordata; class Aves; order Coraciiformes; family Cerylidae; genus Chloroceryle; species Chloroceryle amazona. Next base: position 41,843 of record JANHFX010027996.1, read on the forward strand.
TTCCAGTTGAGTCAATGGTGTTGGATGGGGTATAATTCCCTAGTGAGCTTCAGATACTTGTTGAGGTGCTGGAGATGCATGTTTTTCTGCTCAGAACTTTGTGGGGAGTATATTTTAGAGGATACAGAAGCTGCTACCAGTGTGTTTTGTGTGCTTTCAGAGGCTTTGTCCCTTCCTCTCCACTTCTGATCTTAATTCTCTGTCCAGCCTCGTGGGTCACCTCCTCCATATCCACCCCAGCTCTTCACTTTTTCTCAAGCAGCTCCTTCCAATCCAAGTCTTGCCAGCCTGGTAGCTTGCCTTCTTTCAGACAAACTCCCCAAATCCTAGTTTCTGCTCCATTCTCCCATAATGAATCCCTTTCTCATCAGTCAGTCAGTCTCTGTCTTCAGTCTTTCTCACTTTGCTCTACTTTCACTTTGCTCTACTTTAGTTTGTTTGCTTCCACACTCACTGTGCCTGGACAGAAGGTTTCCCAGTTTTCTTGTACTGTCAGTCACAGTATTTTTTTCCCCTTCCATCTTATTTCCAATCTCATCACATTCCATTTCCTAGTTCCCAGTCCTGGTATTTTTCCTCTTTGTGTTTTAATCGGTTTTGTTTCCTTTCTGGCTTATTCTGTCCCAAGTCTGCTTTCTTCCTTGCTCAGGACAATTTGACAGCAGTAAGTTCATTGAAACATTGTCTTGGCTTACGTGACCTTGATTTGGAAGGAGTGACTTTACTTTTTTTTCAGTGGACAATTGATCAAAAGTAGGATTGTCAGAAGCTTCAGACATTTTTTTCATGCATAATCCAGAGCTGTGCTTCATGTTTTATTGTATAAAAGTTACTTTCTTTTTAAATCTGTAGCCTACTTTTATTTAATGAAAGTCTATCTGCAATTATTTTATTTTTTTACAATGAGTCTGAAGGAGAACTGATACACTGAGAAAGATAGTTATTTAATTTATTTATTTTAAAATGTACATTGATCAAGTTTTTAAATTAGCAGGCATTGCCGAGTCTTGTAAAATTGGGAGCTATGAACAAAACCAGGATTAGGAATACAGCATTTGGCATCAACTGTTGTATGTCCCGCCTCCTTGGATGCTTGATTTCTCATCCCTAATGCTGAAGTAATACTGGATTTGTAAATGGATTAGCTCTACAATTTGTGTACTTACTTCAGAAGTGTTTATTTTTTGTCTCTCTAACTTTAGTACGATGATCTAGATAGCAAGTTTCGTAAGCACACAAGTAGTAGTGGAATTCCAGTGTACAACTGAGAATTATTTCTTGCGGTAGGATACTAACTTTCACATCACAGCTATGTCAGTGATAGTATCTGTGTGGGTTCAGGTATTAGTGACATTGTTCAGACCTTGCATTTTTCCTCATGGGAATGACATAGGAATTGTGAAATTGTAGGTCTCGATTTTAATGCTGATTCATCCTCTGACTTCCTCCCCAATAAATTCTATTAGAGTGAATAATGAAGTAATTTAGGTAGTAATTTTTATTGATGTATATTAAAAGAAAAAAAACCCAGTAGCACGTCAGACTAATCGCATTAAGTCCCCTGCAAACTGTTATTTAAGATGTAAATTGTATTTGTGACTTACTGTTTAATTATTTCAACTTGCAATGTGCTTTTCCCTTTCAATTGAAAAATAGATCAGGGTTTCCAAGGACAGTTTGGTAAAATGAACCCTCCTTCTGTCCCTTGGGACCATGGGACCCCTACCCATTTTCCTCTCCTCCGAGGAGCGTGGCCTTACAATATGCCTCAGAACTACATGCAGCAGGGAAATGCCAGCTATCCACCGAACAAACCTTTCTACCCTCAAGGTACTAGAACTAGTATATGAATCAACAGCTCATGCAACATGTCTCTTTACTGTCTCAAAGGCTTTAAAAGCCAAGGAATCATGTTTTTCTTGCTAGGCTCCCTGGAACACTAATAAATCCAAGAGTCAAATCAACACTTTGGCTTCCTCTGTGGATGGCTGAATATTTTTGTGGGAGGGAAGGGATTAAATCAAATTCTGAAATCTCAGCCAAATTGCAGTCTGTTGCACTTCTAGGCTCTTTCTCCTTCACTGCTGCTGGCTCGCTGTAGAGCCACCTCTGCTTCCATAGAGGTTAAGATGATTTGCCCATGAGTGTGTTAAGAATTTGAAGACATTTTTGTCCTAATGGATTTTATTTGGCAGTTGTACCTTGTTTTGTGGAATGATCTAAAAAGATAAAACTGAAAATGAACATGGAATAATTGAGTATGGAAGGGGCTTTCAGAGGTTAACTAGTCCAACTCATCTGTGGTCCAAGCAGCACTAACTTCAAAATTAGATCAGGTTCAGTTATTCAGGGTACTCTAGAAGGAGTGAGTTTATCTCAGCTCTTTCTGATGCTAGTGAGTGGTGAAGGTGTTCAGCATCTGGCAGGATGGGGAAGAGCTGTAGGAAAAAAGACCTTTTGCTCCACTAAGGGAGAAGCTATGCCCAAATTTTACTCGGAGGTTTTGCAATTGCCACGTTGCTGGGTCACTTAGTGTGAAATAAGAGATACTGGCACCAAATTGTTTTGGCAAAATCCAATCGATTGGCTGTAGCAAGGTTTCCAAGCGAGACCCATGTTTTAAAATGCTGAAATTACTTTTGTTAAGTAACTAAAGTAATGCAACAAAATATGTTGATGATTCTGAGGGAATTTTGGAGATAGGATTAGAGTAATGCTGCATTGTCCCATGAAATGGGTTTGGTGTACAGACAGTGTTTGTGCCAGTCTAGTAAATGGCTTTATTTCTAAGTAAGACTAATACACTGAATATAGCCAAGCACTGTTAAATAATTTCATTTGCTGAAGTAATTGTAATCCATTTTCTTTTAGCTGGTCCACTGATGCAGAGTAACCAGCGGTTCTCACTTCTGTCTCAAGGACACCCGCACTTGAATCTGAATTACATTCAACAGAAAAAGTGAAATTTAATGGGATTGTGGGTGGGTGGGTGGGGGGAGGGCAGGAAAAAAAGAATTCAGGTTCTGATTTAAAATCTTAATGCAACATGTTTAGATACAAGATTATTTAAGACTGTTTTTAAACTGTATCATTTGTACATAGATATTGAACTATAGTTTTTACTAGTATCACAGAACTGAGTGATACAAAGTTCATCTATTTTATTACCCTATTTTTAAGGGGAATTGTGTTTTGTTTTATCTTGATAAACTGTAAAGAGAGAGAATTTTTAAAATTAAGTTCTTTATTTTCTATTAGCTGTATTCATACTTTGGTTGCTTCAGACTTTATATATATTGTTCTAAAAAAAAAATAAAATTAGAAGGGGATTTCATGTGTTTAAAAATTTGTCACTTCTATTCTTTACGGAACTATGTAGTGCCAAAAAACTTTTTGAAAGAAAAATAAAACTGCAAAAAAAGGACTTTAAGACTTTTCCTCTTCCCTATTTGCATGCATGCTTGCATTAAGTGTAATTAGGAAACCAGAGTAAGAAAAATGGCTTTAATTTAGTTATCTTAAAGATGAGCAGTTTTAATGAGTCATACGATCAGTGTACCTGTGCTGTTCACGTTTTTCTTGTAAAATACTTGATCTGGGGGAAAAGTTCACCTGCTTTCCTGTTCAGAAACCTTGCAAAGGAATATGAAAACACCCTAGAAAAAAATAGTCTGTACTATGAAGTAATTCCAAAGAGGATTTTCCATAAATTCACTTGGCATATTGTTTTTGTGTTGTCACCACTCATTGGGCCCTATGTGAACACATGTAAGCCCCAAAGGCAGTGTTCAGATGAACCCATCAGTCCCTGCGCCCGCAGCAAGACTTCAGCAATAGATATGAATAAAGGGCTGGTACACGAGGGGTTTAACACAACTGCTTTCCTGTGCTATATAATTAAATGTACTAAGATGAGACCTGTAACTTGACTAAGAGCTTAATTATTCTTAATTTGAAAACCAGGGACTTGGGGAATGCCCCCTTCATTCAGAGAAGGTACGTTTAAGAGAGGGGATCCCAATTTGTGTCATGCTGTGCCCCAGACAGAGGTAGGACACAAATGATACTCAAGGTGGTGGTTTACTGTTTAAAAATACTGAATAATTTCTTGCCTGAAAAGAATTACATTGTGCTTTGTATTACTTGAAGCTTCTAAATTGTCCAATAGTAGCATCAGAAGATGCCCATGATTAGAATTAAGGGTGATTCTTACAAAGGAACCAGTAGTAATTGTGTGTTGGAGAGTTGGTTTGAAGTTATCTCTTGATTCTAGTAAGCACACTGCATGACAGACTGAAGTTCCTTTGCTGGAAGAGAGGTTTAAGATAGTTCAGGGGGGTAGCTCTCTGTGTTTGTAACTCAAACATACTCCCCAGTTTGGCAACTGAATGCAGTGGCTGTTTATGAAAATAATGCCCCGATTTCAGAATGAAGCCAACTTGTACCTGGGGCATGGGAACGATGTGTTATCAACAGAACACCAAGGTGCCTTTAAATACAATCCCCCCCATTTTTTTTTTATTGCTTTTCACTAGTTTTTACAGGCCTTGAGAAAAACAATTTAAAAACAATCCTCAAATTTTATCACAAGGATGAGTAAATAACTACATAAAAAGTATCCTTAGCTTTAAGTAAAAAACAAAACAAGACTTGTACAAGAAGAGAAGGATTAAAGAAATGGACTGCTAAAGCAGCCAGTACATGTCTAGCTGTCCCGTAAAGCGAACGGGACAGTATCAGACTGCAGTTCAAGGTCCTTAAACTGTGTGCTGGATTGAGTTTGTTATTCATTCCCTCGGCGGCTCTTCTTATGACTTTTCTTAGATCTAAAATGGAAGGAAACCAAAATATACCACATGGCAAAGTACTAGTAATTGTTATGAAAGAACAAGGTGATTATTGCACCAAGTGGTGTTTTCTACAGCAAATATCTGATTTTGAACATTGTAAGAAAACCTTCAATCCCCAAGATTAAAGGACAAGAGCCCCTACAGCAGTACAGACACCCTGAAACAGTTGAAGGCTTTACCTTTCAGGCGATTTGGAATGACTTCTGTGTCTGTGACTACGATGATGCCCTGTGAGATGAAAAGGTAACAGTTACTTCCATAAGCCATGGAATTCCTTTTGTTTTGCTAATGCAATCTGCTTGACCAAGCGTCCCAGATAATGCCAGAGCAACCCAGCCTTAATTAGGCACTCAAATTAGCCTCCTCCTGGCAAATATTTGAAAAACACACCCAGGGCAATTTTGCATGTATTAAAGGAGTCCTCCAGCTGTGTTTTCACACAACTAGCAGTTTCACAAGTCAGATTAAGTACCTATGCTACCTTCCTGATACTCTGACAGATTTTTCTTGCGGTGGAAGTTCTGCTGATAAAGACTTGCCAGAGTTAATTCTGTAAACGACAAGAATACCTGGAGATTTAGATCTTGATCTGTGTCGCCTCTCCCTGGATCTGCTCCGGTGTCGTCTTGGGCTTTTGCTGCGATGCCTCTCCCGGCGTGGTGACGGACTGAGAGAATGGAAGCTTTTGAGATAGCTATACTATAAATGCACAGTCTAAGATTAAATAATAGAATAAAATACTACCTTCGTCTCTTTGGAGAACGGCTTCGCCTGTAATTGGAGGAGAAAAGAGAAAGTCACTAAAAATCACGAGCAGAAACAGTTGTTTCATTTGCTCTGCTCTTTGGCAACAGCACCAGGGCTTCCCTTGCACTCCACCGTGTCCCCAGTTAGTGTGTGTGACCTGCTGCACAGCAGGCACTATGTGCCTCTGGACTGGCTGATACAGTGACCAGATGAGGTTAGTGATGAGCTTTTCCTGGCTTATTAACAGTAAGAACAAGGAGCAGGATTTTCATCTGAGCCTCTAGATCACATGAAATCAAAGCACTTCGTTCTCCTTCATATCCTTGCTGTATTGTTAAATCTAGCTACAGCTGGCCAGCAAGTTGGAGAGTTTCTGAGGGTCTAGAGGAACAGGCAGACTGTGGCTGTGCACTGCAACTGCTTACTTTAGAAAGTGGCTAAAGAATGAGGAGGTGCAACACATTCTGGCTGAGCTGTCATCTTCACTTCTGCACATTGCTCCAGCCATCTGCAGTACCATAGGTAGAAACATTGCTCAAGAAGAGCCACATCACCTTCTTGGAGACCTGCTTCGGCTCCGCCTGTATCGCACAGCCGGAGATCTGCGAGGTTTATCCAGGTCTCTGTAGCCTCTTCTGCGGTGGTCAGGAGAGGGTGCTCGTTCCAGCTGGAAATGATGGCAGGGAAGAGGAGAAGGTTCTGTAAGTCGTGTTTCATCAAGGTTTTTATTATCAGTCAAGATTTCTGAATAATTACTATAAATGACAAAAGTCATGCAATCAACCTTCCCCAGCCTCAAGTATCTCCTGTTCAGAAGTGAGTGGTACTGCCCCAGTTTGCCAACTGGAAATTAAAATAGTCACCTCTCATACTGTTGATTCTTAAGAAGCAGATCAGAATTGACTATGATAGTCACCCTAACTTCTCTCATCTCCTTCAGTCCTCCCCATATTGTATGTATGTAAAACAATTTTTCTGAAATATGTTTAGCAGAGAAGGATCCTGATTTGTGGATTTCAGGAGACAGAAAAGCTTGACAAACCGAGAGCACTTGAGAACTGCTTCAGGGTCTAACACGTTCTCCCAAGCAGCTCATATGAAAATACCTGATGGGAGGAGATCATTGCAAGCAGCCTCCTGGTGCCTCCCTTCAAATATTCCTCACAGGCCACAGAGCGTTCTGCAGTGGTTCAGCACCAGCTTTAACTATCCCTTTCCAAAACAGTTCACCAACCTTTTCATCTTCTTCTTCTTCCTCCTCACTAGATTCTACATCATCCATGTCTTCTTCCAGAGCACTAACACGAGGCTCGAGTTGCTCAGCTTCTTCTAGAACATACCGTTTCTAGGAGAAATTACAACTTTATCTTACGTGACCCAGTAAGAAGAGACACCTAAGGAGGCACCTCGTGTGCCAGAAGGGCCTGCGGCGCAGCTTGGTGGGACAAGCTGCAGCTGATACGCAACTACCAGGTTAAGAATTCCAAAACCATCTACTTTTCCAAACCTGTAATCGAGGCAGAATGATATCGCATACGCGTTCCTCGTGGAGCAGTTCATCAATAAATTCATCCACGTGCATCAGTTCAAATTCTGTGGGGGGTGAAAAATTGCATTTAAAAGACAAAGGATTAACACCAGTGGCTAGAGGAAACACGAAACTCTTCAGACAATTTATAACAAGAGAGCTGTACGAACACCAGTTCAAATCATTCTGAAGGTTGGTGAAAATCATTAGACCGATCTTGCTTAAAAGAAATTACGCACAGCTAAGATCAGCAGATTCACAGTGCTTAAACCAGCACTCGAACAGCGTTTCTCTGTTATTTATGGAGTTGCTTCAGTGCCCAAGAGAGAACACGAGCACTTGGGGAAAGCAGAATAACCAAGGCACTTCTCATTTGTACAAGTCAGCAAGACCAGCTCCAGACTATCCAAAGAATGAATAACTAAAGGTAAGGCTTCAAAAAGGTGGTTGTGACAAATCTTTAAACTTTTATTACCAACTTGAACACTTTTATTTAGTGGGATACTTTTTTTAACAAAAGGTAATCTGTGAGATCCTAAGAAACCACGACTAACAAGTGCTTACCCCCATTTCTGTTCTGGCTTTTTATTTTCCGATAGTCGTTGTAGAGGGGTTCAAGATACTTGTAGCAATCAATGGCTGTGCCTGTCAATCTCATGTACAACGCGCCAAGCATTCGGACATACCTGAAAAGTAAACCCTGTCATGTATCTGACCTTTTGATAAAAGAACTTTTCCTCTTAGTTTCTGAGGAAAACAAACAGAATAACCAACCCTTTAGATTTTCAAGTACTGAGGTGTACACAGACACTCAAGTACAGGTACATAATCTCCACAGAGGTTCCTTATTGTGCGGGAGCTACATTATCTCTTGCACAGGCAAAAGAAAGAGTAAGGAGAGAGCAGATGTACAGGGGTCCTTTAATGCACCTTCAGGCAGAGATGCACTCAGAGAACCCACCACAAAGGCAAGCCCTTCCAACAGCCCAAGGGACAAGGCGAGCAGTCTTCAAAGCAAGAGCCAGGACATGCTTTTTAGCAAGCAGTTTATCAGGGCACGGCAAAAGCTAAACCCCACCATGAGCTTTCCCTGGCTGTTTCGGGCAGATTCATCCGGTACAACAACCAGAAGAGCTACCCGAGCTACCCAAGCTACCAACTTACTTGAAGTCCTCGTTTTTTATGAACTCCACGATGATGTCCTTTTCGGGCTGGATCTGCAGCATCTTCAGCGTCAAACACAAAAAGGGGGTGGGGTGGAGAAACTCACAGAAACTCCTGACGTTTCTCAAGAAGGAGTGGCCACTTCTGCAGGGGGAGGAAGAAAAACCTCTCTTGAAATTCCAGGGTAAGGAAGCCCAACAGCAGTTGAGAGACTGGCATGTCCGAGCTGACACCTGCTGGTCAAAATGCAGGGCAGGGAGGAAGGGCACAGGCAGTGGAAGCAGGGACAGGAGTCCTGGGCAGTGGAAGCAGGGACAGGTGTCCTGGGAAGAGGACAGGGACACTGCCTGGTTGTGTCGGGTGGGGTCAGGAAGGCCAAGACATGCTTGGAGCTGAACGTGTCCGGGGATGTAAAGAATAGGCATCAGGGATTGGACATGGGCATCAGAAAGAAAAGGGAGGTAAGAGGAAGTGTGTGGCACCTAAGAAGAATTTGAAGCACCAGCTGAGGGGACAAAGCCACCAAAAGCAGGGCCAGGGGGAAAAGAGCAGAGTTGAGCTGTTTGTAGAGGAGTGCCTGAGGATGAGAAAGAGAAGAACTTGGGAGGGAAAAGAAGGAAATCAAAAAGCAAAGGCTAAGCTCAGATCTGAGGAGGCCTCCTTGGGGTGCCTTACCCAGCAGCTCTGCATACAGGGCTGCAGTGGGACACAAGAGCCACAGCTGATGACTCCAATCTTAGACCTGCGACTGCCATGGTGATGGGACCTGTGTCCCAAGGAGCAGCCAGGGAGGATGGAGAGATACCAGGAAAGGAAGGGTGTCAGGTGAGAGCAAGGGTTGTTGTAGCAGGGTGGATGTCTGCAGCCAGCAGAGGAAGAGGAGCAGGTGTGGGACACCATAGGACAGCCTCGGGTGGAGTTGAGGAAGGGATGAGAACAGTCTGAACATCCCTTTAAGAGATGAGCTCTTTCTGCCCTTGTGTCTGGCTGTTGCTCTGCCACTTATACCTGTGAGGAAGCACCTTCTCCTGCCAGCACCTGGGTCTCGTGACCTTCCCTTCCCCACCTGAAAGCCTGGGAGGTATTGGACCATAGTCCTGCCCTTGGCGTTTCACATCCCCACATCTGCCTTCCCCAGGAAGAGCCCTGAGCAAGGTGTGAGGGACAGGATCTGCCTCCCCAGGGGTTAGAGGTCAGGCCTTGGACATTAAAACTGCAAGAAACTTAGGAGTATGCACCTTCCTGTGACCTCTGGAGAGTTTTCATAAACTTCCTCAGTCCCTGAGGTTCATGGACTCATCACAGATGCCACCGAAGGGGTCATTATATGCCTTGGTCTTTTGCTTTGCTGCTGAGCTGGGCTGGGCTCCTGGGCTGGAGGGAGCTCCAGGCAAGTGGCAGCACTGCCCAGAGACAGCTCTGCCCAGGAGCAGCTCCTCTGCCAAGCCAGAGAGGAGAGGAGCCAGCAGAGAGTGAGAAGAAGCAGCATGAGATGGGAAGGAGATCGGGAAATCTCTTGGAGAGAAATCTTGAGAGCCATTTATGTGGAAAGTACCTGAATGAAGGGTAATATCTCTGAATTTCACTGGAACTTCTACAAACCCTGGCACAACCCCGATTGTCAGGATTGATTTTGCTGCTTCTCCAGCACAGAGGAGGAGAAGAGGCTGCAGAGCAGGGTTCTGTGCTGCACCATCAGAGGGCCAGGGAATGAGAGGTCTGCCTTCTGATGGAAATGGCTACAGGGGTGGGAGTGTGGGTGTGCAGACAGGGGTGGGTAGGGCTGTCCTTGGGAGCAGGGTCCCTGTGTCCCAGGGGCTGTGTGCTGGGGCAGGGACCTGCCCGGGGGGGCTCCCCACAGAGAAGCTGCGGGGTGAAGCTGGGAGTGGAAGGAGACACCCCCCATAGGGCAGAGCAGGGACCTGCTGCTGTTGAGAGAGTGCTGCCTGTGTCAAGGCTTGCTCACAGCTTCACATTAGCTCCAGAAAACTTCAATGGGAATGTTTCCAGGGGAAGGTCACAGCAGGATGTACTCTACAGATAAAGATGTTTCCTGTGTCTGTGTTTCCAATTTCCTACTCTGAGGACAGGAGACAGGGGGGGAGTGGGGGTGAAAGTAAGGAAGGAAAACAGAGCTCCCCATGGACAAGTTGTGGGGCGAAGCAGTGGGTGGAAGTAGACAACCCTGGCAGGGGAGGATGGGATAATACTACTGTTGTAAGTGTGGTAGGTGGATCAGTGCTGCTCAGAGCTCCACATCAGCCCCAGGACACTGAGAGAGGCAGCTTTTCAAGAAGCACATCAAGGCAGGGGCTCT
>JANHFX010027997.1:0-38736 GCA_027560015.1 Chloroceryle amazona
GCGAATCATATTTCGGTCACCTTCTGTAATTACATGTCTTGGTTTACACACAGACAGTAATTGAGCACCAGGAGGCCACTTGCTCCCCCCCCCCCCCCACCCCATGGGACGAAAACGTGAATAGAGAGAAAAAGGCAGAACCATGTGGGTTGAGGTAAATATAATTTAATACAACACAAGAGGAAAAAAATAATTAGTTCACTCCCCTTGAATTACAAATTTTATTCTAGATTAAGAAAACACGAAAGTGAGTCTGATCAATAACAAAGTTTTTATACCAGTCACTGTGAGAAGCACAGGCGATGTTTCATCAGTGGTACAATTCTAATTACAGCATGGTGCTACCCAAGTTATTAAAAAGTGAGAAAAGAGTCACTTGTATCATGCATCTTAGTAGTATTAAAACCAAAACAAACAAAAACCAGACACACACACAAAAAAAAAAAAAAAAAAGGAAAAAACCCACCACCCCATAATATTGCAGCCTTTAGTGCTGGGTATCATCTGCACCTTCACTTTTCAACCTTCACTTTTCATCCACAACTGGTCATTCCAAGGTTAGACAATTTTTGTCAGAAAAAAACCCTATGAAATTACTGTCCCTCTTTAAACATAGAGTCAGCTCTCAATTTTACAGACAGAAATGAATTACCCCATTTCAGTTAAGATGTCCTTTTTAAACATAATGAAATATCACTCTGAGGCACAGCAGAATTTCACAGACAATCTTCTTATTAGGAACTTAATACAGAGATTTTTCCAAACTAAAAGTTTGCCATTGAAATTCTTAAATATATGGAGTTGTTGGAGGCCAAATACATAGAAGCTTCCTTTTTTACCATGCAAAAAAATCCTACAAAACGCATGTTCAGACTCAGTAAGACGACTGAGTGTCAACAGTAGCACAATGTTTCTACTATTGCCCTCAACTATATTTGTAAAATGATCCAGTTTACCACAGAAAATTCTCTTAAAAGCACAAAGCTGAGAGATTACATTCAGACATTTAAAATAATGGAAAAGTGACTCAAGAATTCCTTAAAAAGATGTTCATAGTTACTTAACTTCTATCCTTATACACATTATTTCATTAATTACTGTATGTTTACACTCTATTAACATCTCTCTTCAAAAACATGGTAATTTACATTATTTGCCTAACAGCTAATCGTTGCCATCACATTCTTCAAAACCATACACCTATTGAGTGGCAGACACAGTACTTCCCATCCTGCTGTGGATGTTGTCTACCTGGACTTCCATACAGCCTCTGACACTGTTTCCCGCAGCATTCTCATGAAAAAACTGGCTGTTCATGGCTTGGAGGGGCATACACCCTGCTGGGTATAACACTGGCTGGACAGCCAGGCCCAAAGAGTGGTGGTGAATAGAGTTAAATCCATCTGGCAGCCAGCTGTATGTGCTCCTCAGGGCTCAGTATTTGGACCACTTGATGAGGAGATAGAATGCAACCCCTTGAAAAGCTACAGGCCTATGGAAGAGCGGCTTGAAAGCTGTCTGGAAGAAAGGAACCTGGGGGTGTTGGTCAACAAGCAGCTCAATACAAGCTAATAGTGTGCCCAGGTGGCAAAGAAGGCCAATGGCATCCTGGATTGTATAAAAAATAGTGTCAAGCAGGACTAGGGAGGTGACTGTCCCTCTGTACTTGTTATAGCTGAAGCCACACCTCAAATACGGTGTTCAGTTTTGGTCAAGAAATATAGTGAGGTGCTGCAGCAAGTCCAGACAAGAGCAACTAAGCTGGAGAAGGGCCTGGAGAACAAGTCCCATGAGGAGCAGCTGAGGAAACTGGGGCTGCTTAATCTGAAGAAAAGGAGGCTGAGGGGAGACCTTATAGAGTCATAGAATTGTCAGGGTTGGAAGCAACCTTAAAGATCATCCAGTTCCAACCCCTCTGACAATGGCAGGGACACCTCCCACTAGATCAGGTTGCTCAGACCCCCATCCAGCCTGGTCTTAAAAATCTCCAGAGTAGGGCTTCTAACACCTCTCTGGGGAACCTGTTCCTGTCTCTCACCGCCCTCATGGTGAAGAACTTCTTCCTAATGTCTAACCTGAATTGACCTCTCTCTAGTTTTAATCCATTCTCTCCAGTCCTATCACTGCCTGACAGCCTAAAAAATCCCTCCCCAGCTTTCTTGTAGGCCCTCTTCAGATACTGGAAGGCCGCAATAAGGTCTCCTCAGAGCCTTCTCTTCCCCAGATTGAACAACCCCAACTCTCTCAGTCTGTCCTCATAGGAGAGGTGCTCCAGCCCACTGGTCACCCTTGTGGCCCTTCTCTGGGCATGTTCCAGCACATCCATGTCCTTCTTGTAATAGGGGCTCCAGAACTGGATGCAGTACTCCAGGTGAGGTCTCACAAGAGTAGAATAGAGGGGGAGAAGCACCTCCCTCAACCTGCTGGCCACACTTCTCTTGATGAAGCGCAGAATATGATTGGCCTTCTGGGCTGCAAGAGCACACTCATGGCTCATGTTGAGTTTCTCATCCACCAGTACCCCCAAGTCCTTTTCTTCGGGGCTGCTCTTGAGCCAGTCACTGCCCAGCCTATATTGGTGCTTGGCTTGGGATTGCTCTGACCCAGATGGAGGACCTTGCATTTGGCCGTGTTGAACTTCATGAGGTTGGTATGAACCCACCTCTCCAGCCTGTCAAGGTCCCTCTGGATGGCATCCCTTCCCTCCAGCATGTCAGCCGTCCCACACAGCTTGGTGCTGTCAGCAAACTTGCTGAGGGTGCACCTAATGCCCCTGTCGATGTCTCCAATGAAGATGTTAAACAAGTCCAGTCCCAGTACTGATCCTTGAGGGACTCACTGTAGCTCTCTACCTGAGAGGAGGTTGTAGAGATGCAGGTGCTCATCTCACACCTAACTAGAGCTAGAACAAGAGGGAATAGCTTAATGCCTTCCTCTCTACTACAACTAGGGTCAAGGAACGTCTCAGAATCAGTACAAGAATGATATTAGTTTCTTAGATGGCCCTGTTTAAGAGTCCTTGATTTCACATAGAGAATACAAAATAGATTTTACATAATTACCATGTGTGTGGTTTCAGAATGTTATTTTTAAAAAATATACTTAATTTCATAAGAAAATGGTAAACTCTATAAAATACATAATTGTTTCAGTGATACAACAGCAATCTCTCTCTTCCTATCCAGAATCTAAATAGATAACCTAAACAAAAAAGTACGGTGAGAATGGGGAACAGAATGTCCAGACTGAGTGACATCCACCTACCTATCATTTCTAGCACATCTAATCACAAATCGCACAGTCACAGAGGGGTGGCTTTTTTGATCTGCTCTAACAAACAGACTTTATGACGCATGAAAATTTAAAATGTCTTTGAAAGTAATGCAAATACAGAGCAGTCTGAGTATTTTAGAGCTTGAGTAAGGAAAAAGTGAACTAGATACTGACACCATCTAGTGGCATCTTGCAAGGCCAAATGTGACTAACGCAGATTTTGGGCTTGCTGAACTTAAAATCTTAAGTTAAGAGCAAACATTATTTGCAAACTGCAGAACAACTCAGAGCTCTATATTCTTCTGTGTAATTCAATAGTTGGTTTTGTAAATTTATTTCTGTTAATTTTTTAACAAACACATTGCTTAGTGCTTATCTGATGTGAAAACAAATGTAAGATAAAAAAATAGCTGAAGAACTATAAAAGGGAAGCAAGCAGAGGGCCCATAGGTTCTTTTACATTTGACAGTGCTTCTAGGAAAAACAAACCTACATGAAACAAACCTAGGAGACTTATGTAGGTTAAGAAAAGAGCTTATTATCCAGGATAGTATTTTAACCTAGCAAGATGAACACTCCTGGGCCATACTATTACAGCTGCTGAAGATGTCCAAGGATGGAGACTCCACCATATCCCTGGGCAACTTGTGCCAGCGCTCAGTCGCCCTCCCAGTGACAGAGTGTTTCCTGGGGATCAGAGGGACCCTCCTGTGTTTCATTCAGTGACAAGACAGTTGCTCCTGGTCCTGTCCATTCAAGAGGGTCTAACACCTTGGCAGGGACCCAAGGACGCACTTGTTAATTTCTGGATGCTGTTCCAGTGTCTAAATGAAGCACGGAGCACAGGACAGGCCCTGGAAAAATCTCTGGTTCACGTCAGGGATGTCATTCCAAGGCTTCAGGAAAGAGGCTGTTCTTCATTTCCTCCACAGATCTTTGTTAAAAGTATCAAAGAAGGCTAAAGCATGCTTTCTTTTTAGGCCATAATAAATGCAAACACATAAGGCATAACAACCATGCATTTAAGAAAGAAAAATCACCAAGTAGTCCTCCAAGTAATTTTATTAACAACTACACATCTTCATCTGGAAATATAATGCAGCAGTAAAAGGATGAGAAGCCCTCTGTCCCATGATCATGTCCAACTATAAATTCCACAGGAGACTACTAAACATGTAAGACTTATACGAGTTTGACAAGTTCACTGTTACAGAAATCTGTATATAATGAACTCTATGAAAGGTCATATTGAGAATATGAAATCACATCAAGCTTAAAAATCCTTCAAAAAAATATTCCACAAAGTAACTTTTAACAATTATTTATTTAGAATGCTGCCCAAAATGAAAATTTTCAGAAAAACAGTCAAAAACCATGGTCCAGCTATATTCTGTAGTAGCAACCTTCTACTACTAACTCCCATTCCACACAGATAGTATTTATAAAGAACACTTTCATGTTCTAAGCTTAAGATAACATTCTTATATCCATCTACAAGAATTTCACTCAAGGGTTTGAACCACCTGAATTTAAACCACCGAAAAATTAAACCTAAATACTACACTTATTTGAAACAGTCATCTCTTCCTCAACTCATTCAGATTGCTGTGGTGCTTAAAATCCATTCTAGTTCTTCAGGACTCATCAGTAAGACAGCCCAGCAGCAACCCTGCCACAACCGGCAGAATTCTGTCTATGCTGGCAAGTGCTCTCTTACATTTTTGGCTCCTACTGCTCTGTACCTCAGAACACAGCACGCTGAAATGCTCCCTAATGACAGCAGTTTCCCTCAGTCCTAAAAGACTATAAGACATTAACCACTTCAGAGAAAGTCTTTATAGAGCTGGAATTTTAAGTCCAAAGGAACGCAAGTACACTGCTGAATTCAGTTGTTCTCGCAACCAAACTACTTCACAAATAAACAATCAAAGAGTATTTAAATTTTGGGTTTAGGTTATATCTTAATAAACGAGCACCTCAATGAGCATTCGGGGGTTTGTTTGTTGGTTTTGTTTGGGTTTTTTTGTGTGTTTGTTTTGTTTTGTTTTTGTTTGTTTGTTTTGGTTTTTTTGTTTGTTGTTTTTTGTTTTGTTTTTTGTCTGGGTTTTGGTTTTTTGGTATTTTTTTGTTTGTTTGGATGGTTGGTTGGGGTTGTGGGTTGTTTTTTTGTGTGTGTTTCTTGTTTTGTTTTTTTTTCAATTTTGCCATAACAAACAGTAAAAAATGCTGATGGACTAATGAATACCATTTTATAAATTACCTACAATGTTCTTGTTTTAGTGGTTTTGACAATGCAGTCACTATTTTGTTTGTAGATAGTATTATTAAAACTGTTCTGGCATAGTACCTGAAAAATGTGATCACCGCTTGAGTACAACAATAAAAACTATTTTAATGCAGTGCTTCTTGTGCTTTGCTAACCGTGACCTGACTAACTGCATGTTTTTCCCAAATCATTCATTAATTGCATTATCTACTTCCAGCAATTTTGCTTAGAGAACAGCAATTCAAGGAGGCAAATGATAAAACTATGTCTCCACTTGTGCATCCGTTAGCTGTCCTCCAATTCACAGGCTGCAACACTGCCAATGTATATGGCCCTTCTACAAAACAGACATGAAGATCTCTAAGGAATACACAGATGATGTCAAGAGTCCATGAGCTCATCAAACGGCATTCAACTAGAACCCAAACGTTAAAGATCACAGTCTACACTCTGTAGTCCTTGTGGAAACCAGAGTCATGGAAAAATAAACAAACAAATAAATCTCCAACTACTGGTGTAGCATCAGTTTCCTCCAAGAGTAGCAGCAAAATAATTTTGATAAAATCCCAGCCCTCCTGAGGAATGCAGTTAGCAAACAAAGTTCAGAGGTATATATATACACACACCATGGACTCCCAGCTAGACACACAATGCCATCAGCATCCTAAAGCCGACATGACAACTCACAAACCTGCTGGAAAAACCCAAGGCTGAGGTTTCACATTCTGGGGCAATCGCGTCACTTTTTTCTGCTGGGTTATTTTTCAGTTGGATCAGTTCCGCACACAGCTGCACGTTCAGCTGTGCCAGCACAAAGCAGAGAGCAGCAATAAGCAGATGAGGGGTGCCACTAAGGACACGCCCAGGGAAAAACGGGTTTGGAAACATCTGAAACAATGAAACAGCTGGAGAATAGTTGTTTTATTATTAAAAAAAAAAAAAAAAGACATCGGATTAGATTTAAGAAAATAGTTCTGACTGGGGGGAGTAAGTGTTCTCATTTGGGGAAATCCTGAAGCCAAATTCTGACCAGAATGACCAAGATGATGAAAGCAGGATAGAGAAACCACTTCGGACATGCTTCCCAAACTCAATTAATGTGTCTCTGTTATAATCATCTGAACACAATATCCAAAATCTGCAAAAAGGTTAATACCTTGACTGTGTCTAGGACCTTCTCCTAAGACTAACAGAGTGCAATTACCAAGACAACTCAATTTTATAACTGCAGAGAAAACCCCATAGCAATTCAAATATACCATATTTTGGGAAAACTACATGCTGCAGACCAGCTTTGGTCATTTTAAAGGCTAGGAAAAAACACTGTGATACTTTAGTCAAACTTCAGATAGAATGCAGAGAAGAATGAACCTCATCCAGTAATTTCTTATGTAAATACACAACTTTTGTCAGAGACAAAAATTTTTTTCATTAACAAAAAAAATGGCATATTAAATCTGGACTTCAGTGGCTACCAGTAAAAGAAAACATAATGCACCTCAGAAGAAATCACTACAACATTCAACAGGTTTCATTTAAAAATATATATGCTAGATGTATTTAGACTTCAGCAAGGTGTCAGCCATCAACTTACTTTGCATTCAAAAGTAGCCTGCCTGTAACTGACATTCCTTGCATACACGCAGGAAGAGAAGTATTTGCCTGGGTGGTTCCGATAATGACATGTAGTCATCTGCCATGAATTTTTCTCCTACACTTTTGTCTTTTTTTTTACTACACTTCTAAGAAGGTATTAGCTACATAAAAATACTAACACACAACCAATGCACCCACCTAAATGACCCACATTTGTCAACATACTTATGAAAAAATGAGACAGGTCAAAACTGGAACACATGGAATCTGACAGATCTGTATGAACCAAGCTTTGCTTCATCTTGGATCATGGATTGGACTTCCGCAATCAACTAACAACTCTCTTCTTTCGCACAAACTATTCTGCGAACAATCTTAAACTCCGAACCCTACTACATTTGCCTTTAATAATGACACTCTTTTCTACATTACATACAAAGGTGTACACATATACTGAAGATACTTAATAATAGGCTTCCAAGAAAAGAAAAGTTCACTATCAATCACGCTACTATCCTTGTGGTATGTTATTAATTTACATCCAATTTATTAAAAACATCTACTTCTCCACAACTTTGTCCATGACTAACTTCAGACTAGACAGGTTTATAGTTCTGAAGATCATCCTGCTTCAGCATTTTATACTTCTGGGACTTCAGGAGTTAAAAACTGGATAAAATATATATTAGTGAAATCAAAACATTTCTTAACTCCCTTTATTTTCCAGCTTCCAAGTATTTAAAATTATAATTAATTGTCATACTTTCTATTTGCAAAGTAACAGAATATATAGAATGGAATAGAGTACACTTCTACTTGAAATTTATAATGGAACACACCAGTATTCTACTTCTTTCAAGTAACAGTAGTAAATCAATTACACAACACTTAGAGGACTTTTTGCATTGTGGGTAATACTGTTACGGACTTTGGTACTGAAGTTTGTAACAGCTGTTGTGGAAAGGGACATGTGTCCCTTCATAAGAAAGTCTCCTTTAACTTTCCTTTTCCCATCAATTAAAATTCCTCCAGTATCACTTTCACTACTACCTCACTTCTTTGAAAGTACAGATACACCTTTTTTATATATACTTCTCTGCTAACAATTTTTTTTTTTTTCCACATCTTGAGACTTCTTTCATGATTGTGATATGACTTTAGACTGGCATCCAAGAAAATACTAAGTATTCTAATTCAGTTCTGCTCGTACTTATTTACAGTTCTGAAGCACTGATATTTTCAGCCATCATTTGTGGGTTTTTAACTTGTTATTAAAACCATCTACAGAGTACAAAGCAGACTCCCCATCAGTAAACCTCACCCCTGATCTACAGCAACACCCAGTCCTGACACTCTTAGTTGTTATCAACTCAAGAGCAGAGTTAATACAGTTCAGCCCACAATCCTGTGCTGTCTTTGCCAAGTAAAATATACCCAGTAAGCCATACAGCACTCACATCATATCAAGTTGTATTAGGCTAACCAGAAAGAGCAGTGTAAGCTGTTTGCAGAGCTGCTGGTTACATTTGCTTAAAATAAAACAATATAAAAACATTGGATCAGACTATTTTTCAGTAAATTCTAAACCCAGTGTATTGTCACATTCCCTTCAGGTTTTCTCCTGTCTTGTGACCACCAGTGGTTCTATTACACCAGTTGGATGGGATGTAGGTGTAAGTTGTGGCTTCCTAAAATGTTGGTACAAGTTGTGGTTAGTAAAGTCCCTCAGCTTCCCATATATTCAACAGAAAGAGGCAGATGCCTCAATCATTCAAAGCCTTCTAAATTTACATTCTGAATTTAGATAACTGCAAATTCCTTCCTAGTAATATCAAATGTAAACATCTGTCATCTAAAACGTGAAGGTTCCATGAATGCTGACACTGGTTTATGTCAGACATAGCGAACAAGTGGACGCATAGACACACTGTTACAATATGGTCCACAGCTAGACTGAACCACTAAGGAGTGGTTTTGAATTACTATCAGTTTTAATTAATTGTCCTCTTTCTATGTCCCAAGGTAACAGTAAAATGGTATTTTTCTAAGTTTGGAAAAAGGTGTGGGGTGGTAGTAGACATTTTTGGGGTACCGGCGTTCGTTTCCTTACACAAAATCAGACAGAACTGCATACACATTAAAGCTAAAAAGAAACAATGAAAAAGACATCCCATGAAAAAAATTATGTATTCTGACATTTTTTGATGTGCAGGTAGACTAAGATCCAAAAAGGCTTTCTACTCATCCATACCCCCCCACCAAGCACTGGGAGGGAGGCAGCTATCAGACACTGGGTCTGACTCCCCATGTGATATGAGCTGGAAACAGGACCAGCTGCCCTATGTCTCAGTCAACAGCACAGTAGAGTATCTTCAGGAATTCACGCCACCACCAGAAAAGCACTCTACTGACCTACAGCAAGAAACCACAAGTGTACGTAAGGTTCTATGTTCTCTGGCTGCAATTAGGGCAAAAAACATTTACCTAATTTCAAGGACTGATGAAGCAAAGTCCTAAAAAAACCACTCCCATCCACCCCCCCTCAAACTCCTATCACCATCCTTCCCCTCAGTATTTAAAACAGAACTTGAAACACACTTTTAAGAGCAGATTTTTGCTTTTTAACACTTTCAGCCTGGCCTTACCTGTTGAGATTGTGGACATATATGAAAGCTTTAAGGCAAGCTCTCATCAGCAAGTTATCCAAATGTTTTTCATTCTATTTTGTCACCTACTTCAAATAACAATCCCCCAATGACGTTTATCAGAAGTACTAAAAAAATCATCTTACCTTTTGGATAATCTTCCAATAAGAGGTTGAAGTGACCTAACTGACAAAAGAAATCAGACTCGACCTTTCCTTCAGCTTTCAAAATTAGCGATTCATAGCAGCGAACAGCCTGGGAAAAAGAAATACAACATTTTCAAAATTCTGCATTTGGCTAAAGCAAATAATACATTGTCCATACATTTTTCCAAGAAATAACAAAGTTCCTTGTTAGTCTGCAAGGTAAGAAGTTTACAAACACTCTCAATAACATTGTTAGCAGTGCTTTACAAAGAAGAAATGTAACATTTAAGACAGAACAGATTTGGAATTTGACCAATTCTTGTGCAAATTGACCAAAAATGAACAATAAAAGTTTTCTCTGGTTCATTTGTGGACTCCAGAAACATTCAATTTCCTAAACACAAAATAAACCTCTAACATATACAATGACCTGTAATTTAAAAATCATTAAAACACAAAAAGATTGATTTTATTTATTCTTTCCAACCTGCAGGAAAGAAACCTCTCTTGATTTTATTCTCATTCTGTGTGTGTTTGGTTGAGGTTTTTTTTAAAGGATTCACATTTTATTCTACCATTTACCTCACTAGTTTTTGTTAAACTGAAGAATACTCTACCTCAGCACAGTTGTTTAGGTAATTTATATACCTTAGCACATCTTTCAAAAGATGTGATTCTTTTCACATAGCTCAATCCTGTCATAAAATGCTGTTTACTATTTTCTACTTACTACACAGTTGATGTAGACTAAGTACAGCCTAAGTCGGAAATGTGAATCCAATTAGGAAATAATTTTACCTTGAGAAAAGTTGCCCTACAAATTTTTAAGCAGCACACACAAAATATGTTCTGTACTGCAAACAGACTTTTAATAAACTGAGCTATCCTAAATCTATCCTGTAATGTTTAAGTTCAAATACTCAATGAGTAGTCTGGCTCATATTTATGTTTTGCTTAGTTATTGAAATGAAAAATGCCACCAATAAAATTAGGATAGGTTATTAAACAGTTAAAAACACCTGTGGAAAATCCAAATTACTGATCTAATCTATATCTTATTTTGCCATTATTACCTTGCTATGCTAGTTTTAATTTAATTTTTTTTTAAATGGTAAGACAGGCCTTGCTGTACACAATGGACACAAAACCATATATGCAACCAGACAAGTGGCTATCGGTTTGTATCCCAAATTTAAGATCCGGTACCTATGCTTTCACCTGCTTCCACGTGCAGAGTAGTCTTATTTTATGACCATTTTGAGAAAGAAAGTTTTGATGAATAAAAGCAAAGCAATGCTGCTGCAGAACCTGGTAACACCTATGTTAAATCCATTAGGTGCACATGTGGTATTAAAATGACTTAAAACCACTTAAATTACCTTTTTCAAACTTAGTATTTTCAGAATATGACCACAGAGCTAAACTGAGACATATGTTTGCCTCTACATAAAAGAACTGCTGCAGAATTCTTCTTTCATGCTGCAAGTTCTCCCTTAACAAGCTGCACTGGAAGGACTGGAATTCTGTTGACAGTTACAAGCTACTACTCCAATAATTTTATTCCCACCACTATGAATACCTCTTGGAGTCAGCCAACTCTCAATCTAAAGAATACAATCCCTGGAATCAGAAAGCAAAGCACACAAGTCCAAGTGTGCTTCCTAAAATCAGTATATGTGTATGAACCAATTCTCAACATTAAGGCTCATTAGCTGAACTTATTCCCATCTGCAAACATTTTAATGCAGAATCTCAAGGTTTGCACCCTGCTCCCTCTGCCCACTTCTCGGTCTTATCTCTCAATTTTGCCAAATCATAACACAATTCTTGCTGGTGCCCCTAATATTACTGGCACAGATTAATTTGCAGATAGGCCTCCCGTTTCCTGAGGATATGCAACACCTGCTGCAGCTGCTGAAGAGAATATTCCCACTATGAAATACTTTGTCTTTTACAATTCAGTCACTGTTCAGAGCATACAGAAACTTCTACCACAACAGGTGCCTTACAAAAACTGTTGGAGAGGAAGTCAGGGTAGTTTACTCCTGAATTAGATGGCTACAGGTATTTAAAGGGAACTTGACTTTATGAAGAAACACAACAGGACTTTTCAATACAGATTATGTTCAAGGAGGTTATAAATCAGATTCACTTAAAACAACCAAGCATCTGGGGACCCTGAACCGTTCCCCAGCTCCTTTCTAAGTTGGACTAGGTGACCTTTGAAGAACCCTTCCAACTCAAACCATACTATGATTCTATAAATAATTCTTCATTTAAAGATGTATCACAAGTATATGAAGCACAATATATATATGGTATACAAAAACCTGTGCCCAAGTCTTACTAACACCAGCACAAGTCAAGGGGTAGGACACCAGATCTGCAGAACAGAGCTTCCCATTTGCCAGTAATAGCAATTCAACTACACCATTAGATACATCCTCTCAGATGATCTCTAACCTATTTGCAACATTATCAGGAAAACAAATATTTATGCAACTTAAATTGTGAAGGTTATTTCATATTTTTAAAATTCTTCTAGCACATTCTAAGAAAATGAAACAGAAACTAAGAGCAAGTTTTATATCCTTTGAGGGAACACCAGAGTCAAAACTCCGACTCTGTGGAGGATGAGAAGACTGATCAGTACGTGACTTTTGTTCTTCCCGCTATCCAGAGTGGATTCATCTAGACAAACTCATTTATCAAACTTTGGTTTTGGTCAAGCAGCTTTCTTCCCCATCAAACCCCTCCACAAGCACCTTTAGAAAGGAACAAGTATTCTTCTCCATAGGTAAGAATTTGCCTCTTAGTTGAAGGAATGGATGCAAAGCATTCTGAAGAGCAAGGTCACACTACATGTATCTGTATATGGTTTCTTTGGTTTCTTTGAAGGAATCATGAAAAGATCTCATTTCAGTGGATCTGTAACTGCGAAAGTCATCTATGGCACCACCTGTGGAACCAGTTCAAATCATGCCGAGACACTAATTATTCTAAGGAAGTTTAAAACCCCTCAGGTTTTTAAGTACTGTTATTTCTCCACACTGTATGGATTTGTAAGTGTACTCAATGGAGCCAGCCTTGTATCAACAAATGAAGAAAAAGAAAGACCCCAAAATGAAAAGGAGGATTGCTACACAACATAGTACACTTCCTTCCCTTTGCTGAAGGCTGCATGAAGATAAAAGTAAAACCTGAAGAATTTAGGAACTTGGCAAAATAATCACCCACAGCTGCTTCGCCGTGTGGCAACCAATGCAGAAGCAGGAAACAAATGCAGGAAAAAAAGTTGGTTTGTATGATACAAAAAAAAACCCGCAACAATACTCATGCTGTTTGCCACCTGCTTGATTAAAAGCAAACTGACGTAATAATATGCTATTGTCAACAATTCTGACATGGCAGTTACAAACCCCCTCTTATGACATCACAGTTCGTGACTGGGAACATTCTGATTTCACAAATCCCATCACCAATTCTTAGGACATGTTCAATGCAACACAGTGAAGAAGAAAAAGGCTTAATATATTTGTCAACTTGGAAAAAGCCAGCAAAACATTCATGTGTGTTCACAAAAGGAATTACCCCTCTGTAAGACAACAACCCCCCCATCCCAATAAAAAAATTCAACGAACCAAAACAACCCCATAAAGCAAATTTGAGTTTTGTCTACTATTAACACGATGTCTTTTCATGATGAAAAGACCTCCAAGTTGGGAATATACTAAAAGAAAAAAACAAAACAAAACAAAACACACGAAATCCAACAGATAAAACCAGAATTCTAAATACTGTGTGCAGAAGTCATGGATACAGCTCTACTTCGTAAAGTAAAAAGAAAGACAATGCTATTCCTACTTCAACTACTATAAAGAAAAAAAAGCCTTTACCATTACCATCAGTTGCAATAATTTTTATTTTACAGCACAAATTATTCTTAAACAATTGTACTAAAAAAATCATTAACAGCCTTTTTGAATAATTTCTAAAGAATATGATGTAATTATGTCCTTTCTTACTCATGAAAACCATGACTAAGATGAAAGTCGTGGAACTAAACAGTCAAACGTGACAAGATGTTAATTATTAATTCTTTAATTTAATAACAATACAAAAACAGAGCAGTGCACGGAGTCAGCACATTTTTGGTTAAAACATAGAACACTAACAACTACAGAAAACCAAAAAAGCAAAAAATTTGGAGACACATCAGTGTACAGATTCTGTTCTGATTCCAGGGATTGCTTCACAAAGGAAATACACTAGAAATGAAATGTTAATTGTCTCTAGAGATATTTTACCCTTTTGGAAAGTAAAGTAGTTATGTAGACAGTGCTGGACACTAAAGTGATGAACACACTCTTACCAGTCAGTCTGAGTGATATTTACAGTCCAGAAAAGCAGAAGTTTACGTATGTGCTGCACTCCACTCATTCTCCTCACCTCAGTATCAAGAGGATGGTCTGAAAGGCTTCTCTTTCATTCCTTTCTCACTGCCACAATTCACCAAAATGCACATGTGATTCTCTAGTAACAATGACAACAGCTAGCATCCTGAGAACCTCATGACTCAATTCTAGCTCCTGCTCTGCAACAACACAAGTGTGAACAAGGCTTGTTTCAGCTAGGCAAGGAGGAAAAAAAAAAAAAAAAGGAAAAAAAAAAAAAAGCCTGAAATCTCTAGACATTAAAGTACTTTTTTTCTCTTACATCACTGGCCGACTGGATAATCACCACCTCCTGGTCTGTACATGACTCAAAAGAACATCTCCTTTACTTCAGCAAAGAAAAGCATACAACTCATATTTAACTGAAAATAACCTGTATTAGTTCAGCAGATCCTACACTGAAGGCTCTTGTATTACATACGGATGGCAAATACTCTTAAATTCCCTTACTTTATACTCAATATCAATTCCCACTAGAGCTTTCAAAGCTTCTTTATATGGTCTCTCTTTTTGTGAGACTCATACTGGGTTATAAAATTTTTCTCTCAATTTAGCACAAGTTTACTCTCCTTGTATTTCATATATGGACTACATTCTATAGAAGCCTCAACAGGACTGTTAAAAAGTACAGCAATTGGGCCCCAAAAGACTTAGGCTTCAGGAAGGAAAAACATGAACTGGGCTCTTCTTCTACAATTATACAATCATACAATTGTCAGGGTTGGAAAAGGCCTTAGAGATCATCCAGTTCCAACCCCCCTGCCATGGGCAGGGACACCTCCCACAAGATCAGGTTGCTCAGAGCTCCATCCAGCTTGGCCTTAGAAACTTCCAGGGATGGGGCTTCCACCACCTCTCTGGGCAACCTGTTCCAGTCTCTCACCACCCTTATGGTGAGGAACTTCTTCCTAATGTCTGACCTGAACCTACCCACCTCTAGTTCTGATCCATTCCCTCCAGTCCTGCCACTACCCAACATCCTAAAAAGTTCCTCACCAGCTTTCTCATAGGTTCCCCTAAGATTCTGGATCAAAGAACTTAAGATCAAAGCCCATACTGCAGAGACAATAAGTAGTAAAGAACAATGGAAACTGATCCTTTTCATACATTTCCTCAACAAGCGTATCATCCATTTTGTCCAAATTATTTTCCTACAATTACTGCTTTGTGAAACAGGTCACAAGAATAAACAGTTCAAGCAATAGAAGAGAAAAGCAATGTGCACAGTAGCTACATGCATGACTTGATGATAACTAAAATGAATTTTCTTTAAAATCCACTACTGTGGTCTAGGACTTACCTACCATAAGCATAATTTGAAAAAAAAAAAAAAACAAAAAACTTGTTACATCTTCAATAGAATAGGGAAGTATAAAAAAGAAGACGAAGCATCAAACAGCAGAAATAAAGTGAAAAGTTTTCAAGTGAAAATTAACACAAAAACTAACGAAAGCTAAACAGCACAAACCAAAAATGTTCTAGAGAGACTGGAGTGAAAGAAGGACACTATCACCTTAAGAAACAAACAGTAAATAAAAACAAACAAACAAACAAACAACACCCCCCAAAAAAATAATAAATAAAAAAAAACAAAAACAAAAACAACCAAACAACCCCACAAAAGACAAAAACAAACAAAACAAAACACCACAAATTTAGATACCTACTGTGGAGAATTAGTATGTCTAAAACAAATGCTATCAGATGGAGAAGAAAAGAGCCTAGTAAATTAAAATAATTCTTCCTGAAACCAATTCTCATTCAAAAATGAGGGATACCACTTCATAAAAACACAGAACTGCAGAACAGAATACAAATATATGAAATCAATGATAAACAGGGAAAAGTGACATATTAGCAAAGAGGGCAGAAACCCCAGCTTGCCACCACTGAATAAAGGACATTTACTATCAACTGTAAGACATTCTTTACAACTATTTTCTGCCAGACAACTGTAAACTCAATAGTGTAGGTTTTTCAAAAAAAAAAATCCAGGAAGCTTAGTTGTGTTCAGGTGACAATGTCCATAACTAATTGTGTTTTAACTAAAAAATTGGTGAATGCAATTAGTGTAGTGAATCACACTGCATTAATTCTAGGATCATCTTTAGGATGTAAGCTCCCCCCCCCACTACTCTCAAATACAGTAAGATGTACTTACAAACATAGATATGTATGTTTGTACAGACACACCTACATTAGACAGGAAATTAAAACAAATCCTAAACTATCAGGGAACAGAACAGTCTCTAGTCTGTCCCTGAAAAGAAATCATAATCTGGAGACTCAGGATATTATGTCAAATTTTGCATGGAATTTCATCATTCCAAATTCTGCACGGTTATTTAAAAAAAAAATAATTTTTTTTTAGTAGCATTTTTTTTTTTTCCATAGGCAATTTAAATGGCTGATTTTTATCTGAGAATATAGGGACTTTTTTTTTTATTGTTACCATAATAATTCTATTACAAGTAGAATTGCAGCACCTTAATTTAGGAATTGTTCTAGAGCTAATGAATAGTTTGCATACTAAGATTTTGCATACTAAGATTTAAGACTACTATATCTTTTTATTCTAACAATTCTTAACTATATCAATACAGAAACTCACAGCTGAGGTGCAAGTATGTCATACTTAAGAACATTTAAACAGTTAACTTTCATACACTTTTTTTTTTTAATATTAAAACAGTTTTATCTAGGAGGCTACAGACTTCCATGTAGATTTTAGTAAGATACCATACGTCAAATACATAGTAGTAGGGTTTTATTTCATTAGGTAAATAACTCTGGAAATACAACTGAAATCAACACAAAAAGGAAAAAGAAGGAAAAAATATACAAATTACAGCCAGAGTATGCATTAATAGCTGCCTTTTTTTACCTAAGAAAAAAAAATTTTAATCTGAGTAATGGTTATTTCTGCAAAGACCTCCTGATCTGAACACAAATCTTTGGAAACATGAACTACCAAGTATAAATACAACAATGAAGCAATGAATAAGGAAGCTTGAAAAAAATATTAAACAGAAAACAATGTACATACACATGAATAACAGAAAACTGACACAACCAATACATATTTGTGAAAATACAGTTTCAGACTAAATAGGATCATATTCTGCCCTGTTGTTTAAATACAAGGTGATACAGAAAAGTAACTATTACAAAATACTAAAAACTACCACCAATTGCCCTGCTAAACCTGCACAGTCTAAACTTCATTATCAAGAGGGCTCAGGCACCAGAGGTTGCCTGTTTTTCAAAATTAATACTGCTGATAGTTTAGTCTGAAAATATAAGGAAAAGAAGACTTATTTTCAAGAACGGAGATGAAAATGGGTCAGGAACCATTTATGAATAAAGTGTAAAAACTGATGCGAGTACGGTGGGAAGAATGGAATTTTCAGCGCCGTAGGAGATATAAAATTGGTAAAGGTACATAAAGACACAGAAGATTAAAAAAAAAAAAAATCGAAATGGAAGGAACTTGATTTCAAATACTGAAATACTGTTATTTCAAAGATACTCAGAATGCTGGTGCTTCTAAAGTTAGCATAGCCAGTATACCAGGAAGGGTGCCCCACAAAGATTTTCCATTCCAGCACTGAAATCTCACATTCAGCTACCACTCCACGTCTCATGCTCCTTTTTCCGCTGTCATTCATATACTTCTCTTGTGGCTGCTTAATTATGCTTAGGCAATGGAGGTGCTACTCGCATATAAAAGCGAGCAATGCTGAACATAACTAAATGTGCACAAAAGCCAGCTTGCAAAGAAAAATGTTTTGGAGAACTTTATGCCCAGGAAGTACCTTGAAAAGCACCACAGTTAAGTCCCATCAAGAGCTGTAGCTCTTTTTTGATAGTGCCTGCAAATAGCTAGCCTCATCCCTTACCTCTCCCGCCTAATGTGTCAGTCTGAATTAAAAAATTATTGCAGTGAGGAACTAAGAGGAACACAGTCCTCTGGATACAGTCATACAACTAAGGATCAGCATCAGCATCACTTCTTCATGTAAGAGCTAATGTACTTAATTCCAGGAAAGAAATGTCTGCTTGTGCTACGTAGCAGTAACAGATATGGGGGGGGGTATGTTCATATAGGTTTCAGAATTGGTATTTATGCACTACAAAATGCAAGTCCATTTGCAATGTAATATGCACTGAACACCAAGCAAAGTGACAACACACTCAAACACTGCTCAGAAGCTGGCCAACAAAGCCTTCTAAGTACAACTGCCGTACTGAATTTTCACAGGCAACACATCTTGAAGAATCCTGTAGCTGCAGGGTAAATAGCCATGCAGGGTATCAACACAGACTGTATTCATTAACACACCTCTGGGGCTGGGTGGAAGACCTCCTTCTCAAATAATGCTTCCCAAATCTCATCCAATTTGACATCAACAAATACCAAGTAGAAAAACATGCAGATATGAAGCTTAATGACAGTTTTCCACGTATTTTCAGGGATACTACTCAACTAGAAAACAAAGCCTGCTTCAAAGGACACAGCTTCTGCTAAGTACAGAAGGTCAGAAATCAATTCTATTATCTCAGGGAGCTGGGGAGGGCGGGAGGAATGCACACACACACAAAAAAGTTACAACTGTCTAATACGTACATTCATCTAGAATACAAAAAAACCCTAAGATTCAGGCCTTTGTCCAATTTGAAACAAAGACATGAGTTGTCCATCCTCATAGTACATGCCTTAAATACCAGATTCCAGAGTGGACCTCACTTTTAAGCCAAAAGCCACTACAATGATTCACAGCACAGAAAAGACCAAGCTTCCACCTGCGTGCAAAGAACTCAGTTCCACCTATCCTTTCCCTATCCACAGCTACAGTATGACCCTATATATTTTGTCATTTAAAACCAACACATTGGATGAAGAAGAACATAATCCATTAGAGGAAAGTAGTGAGGAGTTTGGGGTCACACCACCAGCTGTCTTGATTGAACACTAACAAACACAGCCTAAATAACATGTTCTCAATTCCATCATGCTGCTTTACCTTTCTACAGAAGGGTTTGAAAGTAACTGTTTTCTACCACGCCTAGCTGCAAAAGGTGCAATATCCAATTCTGTTGGACTTAACTTTCAGTTACCACATACTCTGACTACTTACCTCGCAATACTCCAGTACTTGTGGACAAGAGGCCACCAGTTCAAACTATACATAGAACAGCGCTCAGTAACATCAGCCTCTGCAACCAGTCACACCTAACTACTAAGCATGCAACTCTAATTTTTAAAAAATAATAATTGTTAAAGTTGTACTAGATTTCAATTTTAACAGCATTGCTTAAATACTCTGAAATAGCTTTCATGAAATTCAAAAAAACCCAGCATCCTCATCTTCAAACTATGATTAACTATAGACTTTTCTAAGTTTATAACAAAAAAATCACTACTTTAGCAGACGCAATACACATCTCTAACACACCTATGTCCATATGCCAGTCCCCTAAAGCAGTTACTTTGCAAATTTAAAAAAGAAACAACAAAGTTTATATAACTTACTACTCTTTCATAGTTGATTACATTTGCCAGTCCCAAACTTTACAGAAAATAGCTAATGGCCATTTACTTCTTTAAAAACATTTATTTGTAGACTAAAAATTTAAAAAATGTGCAATGCAAGTGAAATTCCACGGTATGGAGCCCGTATCTTTAACCTGCACCCATACTACTTTTCAGAGTGACTAACACAGTATCTCTAAGGACTAAAAACACTCACTGTCCCTCAGAAGCAGAGATAAAATTAAAAATCTTTAAACAATCAAACTGTTAAAAAGCACTTACAAACCCATTGAGGTGCAAACCCCATTACCAGAGATTTCAGATGGGACAAGGTATTCCAAAAGAACAGATGTGCAGTACGTTTAACATCAGGACTTTCAAAGACTATTGGCACTACTTCTAAACTGGCCTGTGTATGTTATTCATACATTAAACACCTTGAAGACCTCCACACCATATATTACTGTAGAGTTTTCATTTAGAAATATAGAAATAACTGAATCAGATACAATCTAGACACTTTTTGATGAACATGCCGCACTTCACAGGACTCACATCCCAGAAGATGAGGTATTGTGTTAGTTACCTGACTCTTCAACTGAAGCTCTAATGACTCAGGCCTTTAGGTGAAAGATCAAATTTTGCATTGTTTACAGTAGCAAACATCATCAATTTCAAGAATACATTCATGCAATACCTTAGAAGGAGTTTCAGCAGTTTTACAGGCAACAGAGTTTCCAAAATGCAACCAACCGAGGCTGCAAAACGGACCAACGTAGTGACCCAGGGCATAAAGTGACTCAAGAGTTTTTCATTAAAAAGGCAGTTGCTTAACTCTAAAAAGCTGACTTCCTTTTTAAGGTTTTGGATGAATGGGGCATATCCATATCCCTCATTCACTGCTGCTAAAGTAACCTATCTTAAAGGTTAATTTCACCTTCGAAGCACTCAGTGGTGTGATTACAGGACATCTTCCTCTTGCCAGTGTGAGAAGTGCAATCAACAAGAACACTTGGCAATGCAAGAAAAGCTTATTTCCATGAAAGACTGGATTTTTGCAAGTACCGGTCCCAAAAAGTAGAACTAATCATCATTAAAGTATGTCATCAACACAGGGTATGTGGAAAGATGCACACACTTTTACATTCACCTTCATTAATATACATAAAACCACCAACACACACACTGTAGAAAAATCCCTCTCGAAACCATATGTCACCATGAACGAGCAATTCCTCTAGAGAGGAAACAAGTAAAACAGCAAAACAAAACAAAACAAAACAAATCTATGAACCAAGCATGACAGAGTCAGACTGAATAAAGTTCTATAGAGCACACTGGGCACAGCCACAGAAGCGGCAAATGAAAGCTCAGAATAAAGGAGCAAACGAGGGAGCATGCAAGTGAGAGATGAAACATTCTTTAAGGGAGAACAGCAAGAAGAATCACCATTTACTCAAGCTCTGAAGGACAGCACCCTCTTCACTGTGTTATCATTCCATCCCTGCTCCACCTGGCAGCATAACAGCCTCTCTGTTATTAGTCACCCAACACACAGCATCTCCACATAATAATCACTTCAATCATGCCAGTCACTCAGAGAACAAGTGATTAGCCCTCAGAAGAGAATATTTAGGAAGGATGAAAAAATACAGAGGTGAGAGAGTTTTAAGATCATTTAAAAATGCATCAAATTTAAATTAAAGACATTTTAAAGCAATCATAAAAGGTTATGCAAGTCAGTCCCAAATGTCAATCTTTTAAATCCCTTTATTTTAAGTGTCAACTGGATTACAAAGGGTTCATTTTTCATTGCTTTCTACACTAAACAGATTTATTTTATAACTTAAGTATGCAAACCCCATCATTCCGGGCTATCTGTGGCCTGTCCTGTGCAGGAGGTGTGTAAGTATTATGCCTACCCTTTGAAGCATGTATAACGCTTGCACGTAGCTAGAGAGGTTATTTATGTTGTGTCTAGGCCACAGATGGAGAACTGGCATCTCATGAAGTGCATGCAGCTTACAGGAAAAAACTAAGTACTGAGGTCTGTGCTGCTGTTTAGCTCATGAAAAGGCTGCAACTGCTTCCAACTTCTTGACCAATTAGCACTAAATTGCTGCGGGAGAACAAGCTCCCCCCAGTCAGCACTGACTGAGCAGGTAGGGGCACAACAGACAGGAAGGCTACCTCTCATCTATTGTTCCTTAGATTCATAGAATGGTTTGGGATGGTAGGGACCTTCAAGATCATCTTGTTATACTCTCCCCATGCTGAGCAAGAGGAAGAGCTCCTTAAGTGAAGTCTTTGACAGACGAATACAGGAAAGGTCCAGCCCTCCAGAAAAAGCAGAGCCAGGAAACACGCAAGCAAGCTAAAGAGATGACAAGAAGTCCTAGAATCAGAGCAGAGACAGGTGAAGCCACATTTGAACTAAGTGTTACGAGTTGTAGGCGTAAGATTTATATATTCTTTGCAGGCTAGTAGGACAAATCATACATTGCTTTTGTTCTAGGAAGAAAAAAAAATGCAGTATACTGAAAATATGTTTGAATTTATTTTTTTTTGCTGTGAGATAACTTGAAAACTGAGATTCTTTGTGGTATATTAAAATCAAATTTGCAGTTTTTGTTAACTTTTATTTCCCTGCTTCTCCAGATGTACAGACTTGGCTTTTAACTCTAGTCCCTCTCACTCCCAGTCAGACTTAAAAGGAGAAGAACCTCAACACCATTCTCCTTATTACTGTAGTGCTTAAGAGTACAGTTACACGGCACAACATGCAAGCAGACATAAATAGATTTGTCAAAATCTATTCCTTGTGTAGTAATGGAACAAGATTTGAGAATGGATCACAGTCTCCCGCACTTGTTTCACACACAGTTTAACATGCCCTTTTTTTTTTTTTTCGGGTGAGACAGTAAACTCTACCTAAAATCCATTTTCACATGTATCTGATACCGTCCAAGCAGCACAAAATTCAACATAAAAGGTGAACTGCTGTAACATTAAGTATACTTACTGGTGGTAGCCTATCATTATCTCCATAATTTGCAGTAATAAGATGCTGGCCTTTGGACTGAATCTGCAGTATTATTCTAGGTCTATCAACTACAAATGAGGTGCAGACATTACAACTTGAAAACACATGCAACAGCTTGCAACAGATGGATTTTTCAAAGGTAATCTAGGAGTCATGTATCAGTAAAACATTATACAGCCATGTAAGATCCTGCAGTCTGCAACAGGCTTACTGAACTACTCACAAAAACCTCAACTACATTAATTAATGGATTTTTGAGCCAACATAAAGATTAAAAAAAAGCATACATGATTCTGGACTTCAACAGAGGTAAATTTCCAAAGATAAAATATGATGATTGTGATTAAGTTAGACCAGTGCAGCATCCTATCTCCATGTTTACTTCAACAGCACATGTACTAAAATAACAATAATAAAAGATTAGCATAGGTCTTACATGAGCTCACATTTTTGAAAAATAAACAAAATAAAAAAGTTAGCATTCTTTTTTTTCTAATATTTTCCCAGACTACAGCAATTTAAGTTCAGGAACTTCCTGGGCATAGCTGGTACTGTTGGTTTTAACAGATCTTAATGGATTTTCCTTCCATTTCCTTCCACCACTTTTTAAAACCATGTCCACTCATTTAACATTAACAATATTTAGCAGTGAGCAGTTCCACAGATTAACTTTGGGGAATCATTTTCCATTTGTTCTGAATTTGCTTCCTGGTAGTTTCAGTTGATGCTCCCAAGCTCTTGCAGTAGAAGAGACAGGGAACTACCTGTTCTAAAGGCAGAAATATTAATACTATCTCAGCAGATTTGATCAACAGCATTCTATACAATTTCCCTGTGCAGAAAAGATAAACAAAAATAAATTTAGAGAACTGCAGGGAAGAAGAGAGTCTCTCTTGCAAAAGGTACTCAAATCAGTTAAAATTATTTAGCTTAGCAAACTAAAAGCCAGTACAACTATTTTTTACAAGCACTAACAGGACAAACACCAGGTAAAGAGAAGAGCTATTTCAGCTTAACAACAGTGTTGACAGACAAACGTTCATAAATTTAGCCTAAAAAGAAATTAAAAACAAACAAACAAACAACACCACACACACAAAAAACCCACAGACCATTAAGATCTTGCACAGCATTAAATGGAAACAGTAGAGGCAAAACACGTTTAAGTATTTGTTTTCATCACTTCTACAATGGCAATTTTCATAAACATACTGACATTACATGTATCTATGGATTTGTGACATAACTGCCTGCAACATGACAGGACAGGCTTCAAAACCAGCAGGCAACTCTCACATAAACCCATCTACTCTTTTGTGATCTCTCTAAAAGAGTCTGCACGGGACTTTTGAAAGCCATTTCTGCATGAGACAGACCAATACCAATTACTTACTACAAAGAGCTAAATTGTGAAACAAAAGGTTTATGCCCGTCAGGCACTTCTGTATAAAAGTATTTCGGGAGGCTTGGGTAAAAGATTGAACCAGCTTCTTAGGATTTTGAACTATCACATCCCTCCTGTCCAGACAGGAGGCAAACACATTGTCTGTAAGCGAAGAGTATAACTACAGACCCCAAACCCACAGACAGCATTTGAAATATGGCCAACAACATAAATACATGTGAGATTCAGTGCGTGGATTCTCTCTAGAGATTCGCAATTTTACATTTTAATTAATGAAGGAATGCAATTTTTAAGTAAATATATTTAACTTACTAAGAACCAAACCCACCTCTTATGGTCTTTCAGATTATATTTTGGCTTTAATTTCAGCATTACTGTAACAAGTACTAACACTGCAGGTATGTCAGTATTACCTAACATAACAACTGATGTTTCTCATCCTTACATAAACTAGCTTTCCTTTACATAATGGCAACTGCTTTTCAAAACTCAGTTGTGAAATTATTTACTCCTGAATTCGAAAAGCATTTGTAGTTTAGCAACTCCCCAGAACCAAACCTGAAAGAGTAAATTAGTAAGAATATTCACAAGAAGTCAGAAGTATTACATGTTCTGTGATATGCCTCCAGAACTACGTAGAAAATTAAAAGGGGTTTGAAGCAAAAAAAAAAACAACAAAAAACAAACAAACAAAAAACACACACAAAAAAAAAACCCACAAAACCATGGTTATTCATAACTTTCTGTTAACAAACCATTTAAAAAGCCAACAAACATTCAAACAAATGAACAAAACCCAACAGCCGCTTCGAACCCAAACACCAACAGAAATGAGACTGGGTATCCCTTTGAAAGTTCCTTAAAACATCTCACGCCCAACACTCATTGCCACCCACAGCGTAGTACCGAAAGAACCAACAGCCTTCTGACCCCCAGAGCTACCAATAATATTCTGTAAGAACAGGCATTCAGGAATCATGGC
Source organism: Chloroceryle amazona (assembly GCA_027560015.1). NCBI lineage: Eukaryota > Metazoa > Chordata > Aves > Coraciiformes > Cerylidae > Chloroceryle > Chloroceryle amazona. Next base: position 25,344 of record JANHFX010027997.1, read on the forward strand.
TGTTACACTATAAAGTGTATTTTTAAAAGTTCTATAATGCTAAGCTACCGTGTCAAGTTCTTTAAAAGCAGTGTGTTCCAAGTAACTGTTCATGACATTTTTCCCCCCCCTACCCACCTTCAAATGGGTAGAAGCATGCAATTTGCTTTCTGCTGCATCATTTATCTAGTTGGTAGGCTTCTAACTCAGAATTACTCTTTTTTTCCAGAATACATACAAACAGCCACTGTGACCTATTATTTTAAAATGTTCTTAGTTCTCATAAAGCCCATGAATTCCAATTTTTCTCTCCAAAACAGAAATGTTATTAAGAATATCAGAAGCAAATAACAAACGAAGAAACAGATCCAACATTACCATTGGATTCTGCTGTCATTTTTGTTCAGGACTCAAGAATATAATTTTCACCAACCCAAATCTCAATCTGACATGGTATTTAAAAATTTGAAAAGTGCTATTTTTTCAGTACTGATGTCCTAATGCTACTACTTGCTTTCACTATCAAACAGCTAACATTGTCCAAAGCTACAGCTGCATTACTGTAGCAAAAACTACAGATAGTGGTATCACTATCACAGGGAAGTTTACTGGAAAATGTAATATAACTTTTAAATAGAAACTTTAGCTCTAGGTTGATTGAAACAGCTTTTCAGAGTCACATGCTAAGTAAAAAAATACTAAGCGAAAAGATCTTTGTCAATGAAATTTAACACATAGCTTGTTAGCAAGTAGAATCTTGGGTGAGGCCTTCCAGAAGTCTTACAGCAACTAAATTCTGGGGTGGCCAGTAGGTTGAGAGACGTTCTCCTGCCCCTCTACTCTGTCCTGGTAAGGCCGCATCTGGAGTATTGTGTCCAGTTCTGGGCCCCCAAGTTCAAGAGGGACAGGGAACTGCTTGGAGAGTCCAGCTCAGGGCCACAAAGATGATTAAGGGAATGGAACATCTCCCTTATGAGGAAAGACTGAGGGAGCTGAGGCTTTTTAGCATGGAGAGAAGACGACTGAGGTGTGATTTGATCAATATTTATAAATATATAAAGGCAGAGTGCTGTGAGGATGGAGCCAGGCTCTTCTCGGTGATGCCTGATGATAGGACAAGGGGTAATGGGTGGAACCTGAGGCACAGGAAGTTTCACAGAAACATAATGAGAAATTTTTTCACTGAGAGGGTGACAGACACTGGAACAGGCTTCCCAGGGGGGTTGTGGAGTCTCCCTCTCTGGAGATGTTCAAGACCCGCCTGGATGCGTTCCTGTGTAACCTGGTGTAGGTGATCCTGCTCTGGCAGAGGGATTGGACTAGATGATCTTCTGAGGTCCCTTCCAGCCCTTAACATTCTATGATTCTAAATAACATCCTGAAAAGAGGAAATACACATAACCACAGTTCTGTCCACAAAGATCCAACAACAGTCACTGGAAAGCAGACGTTAGTACTTCAGCTGCACCAGAGGTAGCTGTGCTTTATTGTCAAGGTATTAAGCAAAAAAAAAATTGTTATGTTAGTAGTGATGCAATGCAGAAAGACTTTCCCTTGAAAAATGTCATGAGCCTGACTGCTAACATGACCAAATGAAAGAACATTCTGTGCCTCAAGAAAACCATTATGATTTATTTAGCACTGCCTTGTACAGGCAGGAGGAAGGCTCGGGGACACCTAAACCACTGTGACCATCAGCAGTTGCATAAGACAAGTATGACATGCAAATCTCAAAGTTGTTGTAGACAGGTGGATCATTAGATATGGAAAAAAAAGAACAAGTTTAGAAGAAAGCAAAGCTGAGTCCTCCTGGAAAGCAGCCTAAGGACTGAGCCATAGAGTGCCACAGGCAGCTCCTCTTCAGTTGCAGACAATGACAAAATCAGCATGTGCACCTTACAGACCTTAGAAGAGGCAGTGTCACTCATAAAAGTGAGAGTTAAAATTATATCCATACGCACAGCAATTTCATTTCCTGGTTTTAGAAGTTTTCCTTGACCAGTCTGGAAGGCCACAACACACCAAGATGAGTATGGAATGACATAAGATACCGCAGAACAAATTTGCAGCATAAACCAAAATTTTGTGCTGGTAACGCTGAATTTGCAGGGGAGGGGAAGGATTTATTGGTTGCATATTCAATACTCCCTCCAAAAAGGTAGGCTTGCATCTCATTCGTTTCCAGGATTCATTTATGAACACTGGCACTCACCTACTCCACATGACCTCATGTGACAGATGCAACCAAGTGGTCAGTTTGTATCTGACATACAGGTTTGGAGTGAGACAAACAGAACAGACCACTCTGCAACAATAATAGGTTTGCAATGTAGTGCTGCCTGAGACCAAAAAAAAACCCCAATGCCACTATAAGGTATGCTTCTTAACCCAAGTCTAGCATTGCAAGCAATCTCCATCCTGTGATCTCCTTTACTTCATCCACTATATAGGCTGATGGAAACAAAAACTTTCATGTTTCAGAGGGCCTATATTTAGAGTGCACATTTAAGTCCTAAATGTGGGCTACTTCCAAAACCACAGGAGATTCTCCTTCCACTGTTTATAGTAGTTTTAAACATCTGAGAGAAGATAAGCATGTAACTTCCAGATTCAGTTATGTGGCCCAAACTATATGCTATCTCCAACCTACTGCATGCCTGGGTTGTCTTCTCTACCTTGTTGAGACACCTCCAGAAACACTGCTTGGCTAATTATTCTTTCATGTGATAGAAATCTTTCCACTGCTCATAGTCTGCTGTTATCTATCTGCCCTTTCTTCTCTCCTCCCATTTCAATCACACACTTCTTGTTATTTTGCATTCCAGAAAGTAAATGTAAAACTACTTCCAAGGCCTACACCCGTTACATACAGCAAAGTCTCATAAGACAGTTAAATTCAGCTCACAGGAGAAAGTTTCGGGTAACTATACTTACAAAGCTTTTGTGGTGATTCAGATATATCCTTACAGGTAAATGGGCTCAACACTTCATTCACTGAGAACAGAGAACACAACCCATACTTCTAAGAGCTCAGACCTAACATCAGTCAAAAACTGAAGGCTTTTACATACTACCTGTATAAAAGTAGATTAAAGATATTTCCAGAGATAATGCAGGCTACATGCATAGAAATAAAACACTAAAGTGAATGATAGTATCCAAGGGAAAACTTCTGAGGATCATTCTAAAAGATGTGTATGTTAGCGCTATTACCACAATTAAATCATTTATTTTTGCCTGTTTGTTCATGCATTAGTTGAAAAGGATAGTAGTAGACGCAAGTTGTAGATTTTAGTTGGTAATACTAAAAATAAACCATTTCAAAATAATTTTCCTAAAAGTAATGAGTATGTGTCTCCCCCTTACCCACCTCCTTTCATATCACTACATGAAAACTTATGACCGACACCTCACACATCAAAACACTTACATGACAGGAGGCTAAGAGCATGCAGAATTTAAGATAAGCAGAGCTAAAAATGCTGCAGGGACAGAGGGGGAACTAAGAGGGATACACTTAAAAAAAAAATAATTGGTGTATGGATGAGCTTGCTAGAGAGGTTAGGAGGCCAACATTACACAAAGGAACTTTAAGATTTAACCGTTTCTAACCAGCCAAAGACAACTTACACACATCTACAGCTTCAGACAGACATGCAAGTGCAACTTCGTGGGCACTTTCCTGCAGTAAATGCCACTTAGCAATGGAAACTTCACCTTTCATGCCAGCTCAATACTATTGCACAGCATTTGCTTAGTGTGTCTCCCAAGAAGCATTCCTTCTCCAAAGATAAGAGAATCTTCCTTTAAGCTCTATGTGCAAAGCAAGGGGTCCAGCCAAAGGGATAATCAAATGCCAAGATTTTGATACACATGAAGAAGAAAAGGCAACACTTCATTTTTACTGTGCATTTCAAGGAGTAATACAACTCACCTCTACACCAAGAGCCAAAATTATTCAGAAGTAGTAATTCAATTTACTTCCCTTATGTGACTGGAAGGAGAGACAGTATCATGGTACCTGCCCTACTCATTTAATGTCTGTTCTTTAATTTCTAAAGAAACTGTGAATTTGTTCTACTTAAATGAATTACCAATTTAACAAGCAATATGAAGCTACATAAATGTTGCATCTTCTTAAGAATGTATCTGCTGTTTAATAAAGCTCTTCTATCTGCTATCTAATACTAGTCACTCCTCCTACGCTGCAGATTTAAACTGTAGAAAATATTTTCCAACATTTTGTCTAAACAAAGTTAAAAAAACAAGGAAAAATAGTGTCTTTAATTAAAATGTAAGTTGATAGAGCAGTTGCAACACAGTAAAGATCTTATATAAGTTGTGATACACCTTCTAAGGACTGAAAGTAATGGCTCTAAAAAAATGTTTTTCTGTAAAAATTATCATTTCAGAATAGTTACCATCTCAAGTATATTCTGTCCTAATCAGAACTGAATCCTGTATCCTGTGCAGTCATGGTGCAGTACAATAGAACATAGTTTTTCTGGTCACACAAGGTAACAAATAGCAAGATCACATTGACCTGGGCTCTAAATTACAGTACTTGCAAAAGGATTTAAGGCTGATCAGCATTTTTCGTTCTTTAGAAAACACAGACAGACTGAAAGCTGAAGTTAATACAAGTAGTATCACACCAGCATATGAATGCCACAGCTACAGACAGCATGGCCGTTTTACAATAATCAGCTCTACCACACACTACGGCAAGCACAAATCCTACAACTTGGTTCAACCCTCCAACCAGGACAACAGTAGAGAGCTCTAACGGGTTTGGATTCTGACAGTGCACATAACAGTGCAGTGATGCTAACAGAACAACTTCTGTCAGCATACACTGTGTAGGGATTGCCAAGGTAGAGAAAATGCCAACAACAGCTACAGCAGCAGACACTACTGTCCAACTGAGATCTGAGCGTGAAAATAAACACGAGTTATTTGGATTTGACAATATACTTGGGTTTAAGAATGAGTGTAAGTATCTACAGACACTGGTAACATACTACTCTTCAGTATTTTTTTTATTTTTAATTTAGAAAAGGGTATCACTGGCAAACAAAGTGCTATGTAAAACCAGTAATCTGCTTATGAGAACGTGTAACAAAAATCCAGAAAGGTTCTCAAATAGTACAGAAAAATAATGCAAATTAAGTCATTGGAGCAGAAGTGCTTTCCTTCTCCTTTACAGCTATCTGAAGGCTGACAGACCTTAAGCTAGTCATTAATGAACTGTTTTCAATCAGTTTGTTCCATTTTTGAGTTCTGACTGTGGAAGCAAGAAAGCCCCAAGGAAAAAGTTGTGAAATGACTTATAGTCGGAACTTGTTTTCCTGTTTCAGTTGGTAACTCTACGTACCTGCTTACCCACTCCTTTTGAGACAGTTCCCTAGCGTTCGAAAACCTATCTTACCTACCTGTGCTGAAGAATCTGTAAAATAAGTGAGTTCTAGTACTAGTGGAAATAGTGCTACAGTATTAAGGAAATAATCCCTAAACATCAACAAGTATCAACAAAGATCAACAATCTAGAAGTTCCCTGCTGCTTGTGTGGACAAACTAAAATACCTTTAATCACTAAACAGAGAAACTGATGCAGAGCAGTTGGGCAGAACCACAGAGAGCTTGCAAGGAGGCAGGTGGTATTGCTCGGCCTTCTCAAGCAACACAGAAACTGCTCCTCAGTTCCACAGGCACCACAGGTCCCCAAAACCTAAGGTGTTCTTGCACAAAATGGGAGCTGTTACCCATTATCACTTTCTCAGGAAGGTAACTTTCACCTACAAATTGTAATTAAAAAAAAACAAATTAGGAAATTTTAAAAATCACACCTTCAAATATTTTCCACAACTGATTAGCGCAAATACCGCAGTGGAGAGCATAAACTATTCCATTCTTTCAAACTACCAAGGACTTGACTTAATTACCAATTAAAAGTAAGTAGTACAAAAGATCCCTTTCTCACAGGATATAATGCAGTTATCATTGTTCTCAGATTTTTGGCCACAATGCAAGCAAGCTTGAAGGTTGCAACTGGCGTTACAGGAAAACATCCTACCATTCAAAACAGAAAACAAGCTGTCATGGGGAAAGAAAATAAACTAATAAAGACAACACAACTTATGATGACAGCATTTTTAGTGGCAGGGGATAAATAGATTGCGATATTCCAACTTTTTCCTCACAGTTTGGAACACAGCTTCACTTCCAGATTAACTGAAGACAATCTTCAAGATTAGGCATCACAGTCCTATGCAACAATCATATCCCTACCACACACAACTATCTAAAGAATTCTCACACTATCGTCCACAATTCTTCTGTCTTAAATACATTTGCCTCCCCTACAATAGGTTTCCATACTATAATACAGCTTTTAGTGTGCTGGATTTTGGTTTTGTTTTTGGGTTTGTTTTTTTTTAAACAAATGTCTCCTTGACAGGTTCCATTCGACCATTAATACTTTTTTTCCAATTATTTATACCAAATAAACATTTTAAATGTCTTGTGTTCAGACTACACATAGAAAAAAATCCCACCAAGACAGCTAAGATAGACAGTGTGTAACTAATCCCAGAAAACTGTCAAAACCAGTAAATTTTTTAACACGTGAGCTTGTAATTTAACAGAGCCCTTTTAAGGTTGAAAACAAGACATTATTCTGCTCATTCATTAACAGACTCTGATGGTCTCTGTGATCTCATCCTACTTAGCCAACAAAAATGAACTCTGCTTTAAGCATAAAACCCGCTAAATCCTCCCAGCACATAACCAGAAGAGAAATTAAAGCCATTTCAACTATCAATTTCCTCCATATGGTAACTACAGTTAAAAAAGCCCTCCACTACAAAAACTTAACTTAGCAATTAAATTATGTACGCTCCTACACTGAAGGTGTATTTGAGGATTTTCACACAGGCACCAGAAGAGGCTGGCTCAGACATGCAGCTCTCATACTGTCTAATGCTAAGAGTTTTCTTTTCATGAAAAACACTTTTTTTAATGTATTTTCCCATCTCTTAAGCAAGAATAGATGAGTATGTACCATTCCGATTCAAAATTATCTGAACATTTTCTAACTAAGGATTCTTTTGTAGAAATTACAAAAGGGAAAGGCTATACTCTTTCTTTCCTTAACTCAAATTAACAAATAAACACTCTATTCATAAAAGCATCTTTTTTGTATTAGCAGAGACCAAAACTGAATACAGTATTCCAGATACGGCCAGACAAGCACGGAACAGAGTGGGATAATGACTTCATCTCTGCTGATGATGCCCTTGTTGATGCAACCCACCATCCTGCTGGCTTACTTGGTCACAGCACCACACTGTTTACTCATACTGAGCTGCTTGTCCACCAGGACCCCCCCAGGTCTCTTTCCAAAGCCAGGCAGATCCCAGTCTGTGATGCACCCCTCCCAGATGCAAGACTTGTCCTTACACTTGTCCTTTTTGAACTTCACCAGGTTCTTGTTAGATCACTCCTCCAGCCTACCCTGGTCTTCCTCCCTTATGAAGAGTTCACTTCCCCACTCAGTTTGGTATCATTAGCAAACTTCATCAGGGCATACTTGATCCCATCATCCAAATGGTATGTGAAGATATTAAATAGCATTGGACCCAAGAGCATTTCCTAAGGGACTCCACTTGTGACGGGGTGCTAGTTAGAAAAGGAGCTATCTACCACCACCCTCTGGGTGCAGCCTGTCAGCCAGTTCCCCACTCTCCACACAGACCACTCGTCTAGACCGTAACACATCATTTTCTCTAGGAGAAGACTGTGGGCAATCATACTGAAAGCCTTGGAGAAATCCAGGTAGACAATGCCCACTGTTCACCTCACATAACCAGGCAGGTTATTTTGTCTTAGAAGGTGACCAGGTTTGTCAAGCACTATTTGCCCTTAGTGAATCCATGCTGGCTTTCCCCAGTCACATGCTTCATTTGACTTACGATGGCCCCTAGGAGACTTGTTGCATAACTTTCCCAGGGACTGAAATAAGACTGACTGGTGTATAATTGATCCTCCTTTAAGTCCTTCTGGTAGACGAGGGTGACATTAGCCTTCTTTCGGTCTTCTTCTTTGGCCCCTGGTCTCCATGACTTCTCACTATGGAGAGCAGCCTCACAACAACATGAATCAGCTCTCTTAACACCTCTTAACACCTTAATGTCTGGGCCCATCGATTTGTAAGGGTCAAGTTCCTGTAACAGTTTGCATACTCTTCCTGCCCTGGTGGTGGCTCTGGGTTTGCATCAACCTGCATTTTTGTTCCCAAGCCCTGGAGCCCAACAATGCTAGTAAAGACAGAGGTGAAGAAAGTGCCAAGAACCTGTGCCTCTTCAGCATTCTTAGTGACTAACTGGCCACTCCTGTTTAACAGCGGGCCAAAACTTTCCTTCTGTTTCTCCTTGTTGTTTATATACCTGAAAAACCTTTTCTTGTAGTATTTGACATCCCTGGCTGACTTCAATTTGATCTGAGCTTTTGCTTTTCTAACTGCATTGTTCCAGACCCTGACAATGCCTTGGTAGTTCTCAACAGGTATTCATCCACTTTTCCATCTCTGGTACATGTCTTTTGGTTTTGAGCAGACTCAGAAACAAACAGTTAAGACAAGGGCATTTCTTCCTCCATCTAATTCCCTAACCTTTAAAGAGGATGAACGGATTTTGTGCTTCCAGGAGAGTGCTCTTGAAAAACTCCCAGCGCTCACTAGCTCCTTTATCCTTCATGGAAGCTACCCACAGAACCCCTCCCAACTGAGCTCTCAGCAAGCCGAAGTCTGCTATTCTAAAACCTAAAACCTTTGTCTTAGTACTACCCTTCAATACTGGTTATTTAAAACTAATGAGTTTTCCATTTTTACTAGATTATTTTTGATCTGAATCAGTTCTCCAGGCTGATGCATCACACAGGCCCAAAAATGGTTTCACTAGCACGTAAGAGAAGCAGAGTATTTAAAATACTCTTACCTAGAAGAAAAAAAAAAAAAATACATAAAGCCTTAACTTCTGTACATTATTCAACGTTAGATTCTTGTGCAAGTTTTTAAATCCTAAGATAATGAAAACACTACTTAAATAAAATAAAATGGCAATAGCAATGAAAGTAACATAATACTACCAAAAAAAAAGAGAAACCTTTTAGCTCTGTTTTAAAAGCTGTTGAACCGAATCTTCTGACTAATGCTGAAAACAATATCCTGAATTGTTCAGAATTTTTAAATTCTCAAAATGAGAACAGAAATTTAATGAAAAGGACATTCACAATTCAATCTACTTGAGACTTTAATGGCCAATCTATACTGAGAAGTGAATCATAATCCTCAAAACACCACTGTAAGAAAAGGAAATGACTTAAAGCCATTTTAACAAAAAACAATTAATTTAACAACTTACCACAAAGGAACTTCTTATGCAGACATACAGTGTTCTGGTTGTAATTCATAGTACACTTTTAGTCCCTCCTTTTACAAAACTGTGAACTCTTAATTCTACATCTTAATTAAACAAGCTGCTTCCATGAACACTATGTAGCAAACGCAAGAACCATAAAGGAAGCTATTTTCTCAGAACAGCTCTGATGGTAACCCATGCGTCTTCTCATACTCTAAAGTGAAATCATCTGAGAAAGAATATTCTTCAACTCCCAGATATGCTTAAGGATCTTTTTGCTCATTAACACAGTATTTTATTTACATAAGGAATACTTTCCTGTCATTCTTTAGATACAAAGAAGAGCATTCAGTATCAAGAATGATACTTGATCCACTACAAAATATTAACAAACAGAAGCTCATTTTAAAAATACGCCATTTAACAAACTTTATTAGGTCCATAAACAAACTATCAAATGGCTCACACAACTGTTGACAGTATCAGTAGAACTACTCTTAAAAAGAAGCTTTGAACAGACTAGTCCTGAAATAGGTCTGTTTGGAAAACAGCCTTTCTGCAAGAGGAATTACAACATTATGGCTATTTCTTCACTATGCCTATCTGTAAATCAGAAACACAAAATATTTATTTTCTCTTGCTTTACAGAAGTCCCCTAGTCTGACAAACTCAGATTAGACTATATCAACTATAGTTCTTCTCACTCGTAAGAAAAATCTTCTGTAAGGTACCAAGATATCCTCTCATGTACACCTATACAAATCCTGGCAGCCTTCTGTAGGGCTCCACACAGAACCGGTTCATTCAATTTTGTCTGGTTTTAACTACAAAGATGTATTCTGCTAGTGAACAAGATTAACACTGTTAACATTTGCAACACAGTCAAATGGCCTCTCTAACAACATCTGAACTTAATGAGCATCACTTCAATTCTTAATTGTGAAGATACGTTATTCAAACATCATAGCTGCAAGCCCCACCAAGAAGGGAGGTTAAAACAAGAAGCAACCTACCTAAATTGTACATGTAAAATATAAGACAGGTGTGAAACTAATAGACTGGAAATTGTATACATATACCTGTAACTATTCAGAGGGAGCCCAGTAACAGCTCACCTTCTGGAATTCTCTAAACCAATACTAAAATCTGCCACCTAGCTCAGATACACATCCACCTCGGACTCACAGCCCATCTGCTTAATTCATTTCTGCAGAAGCTGACAAGTCTTTACACAACTATTTTCATGTAGTCAAACTACGAATACACACATTTCCTTCCCTTTTGGTCTGCTGAAACTACTACAAAATCTCCCCCATTACCGAAAAATCGTAGCAGTTGAGGACCAAGAGTAACAGTATGTGTTTACTAATCAGACATCAACCTGAAATTTCAATTTAATAATCTGTAAGGCTGGAAACCAAAGCTTAGTTTCTCCACAGATTTGCCTAATTCTCAGTGGGATAAACAACAGCAGGCTATGCCATATAATTCTGTTTCTGGGAAGTCTTGTGACAAATGTCATTCAGTAAAAAAAAAAAATCACTTCATAGCTGTACACATTTTTCAGGACTTTCCCTTAATTTTTATGTCATCCTACTAATGTAATGAGAAGAAATAGTTCTGCATGCACGGAGTTATCCAACATCTACTCTTTTCTAAAATGGTATAACAAACATATGGAATAGCTCTTAGATCATGCTTTCAACACCTACTTCAGATGGTATCACCATTTGCAGATAGTCTTACCTCTATAATTACCATGTCCACTCAACCCACTAGAGTGAACAAACAGCTATAAAGGCTTGCAAGAGACAGACCACCATGCTTTTCACAAGTAGAAAGCACACCTGAATGCTATGCATAGACAAAAGCTTAGATTGACTATTTTTTTTTTTCACATACAGTACCTGAGATTACTTGTATAGAAATTTGAAAGCTAGAGTTCAAGAGTATTGTGATGCACAAATCAATCAATGGAAGGATCTCAGTGGTTACATTACTGGAATGGAATTTAAAGGAAAACAATTGTGTCCCATCCTTGCCACATGTTTTCTTCACACTTTCAGAAATGAACTTATCAGAACCTCTACTCCTCAGCTGCTAAAACACAGTAGTATTTCTCTGTCTTCAACCTAAATTGCTGCCTACCTTGTCTCTTTGACTATTAAGTTGGCAGGGCACGAATATCTGAAGTCTATGCACATGTATCACTTAAAGAAAGGCAGCACCTCAGCCTCCAGACTCAGTAAACCAGTACTTAAAAGCTACAATACATAATGTAACTTGTTGTAATAGTGAACACAGAGCTTACTGAAATGCAATACCAAAATACTAGCTGTCTTGCAATCTTAACTATACTTCTCCAAAAATATGTTGTTTGTAGGGATGAGGTCCACCCTTGCATCTTCATTAATATATTAAAATGACAATTGTAACATTCAGAACTTCATCAATTTCCTTGCCTTTGGAAAGCAGTAACAACACTGCACTTTAAACTTAGGATCCAAAACATTCAAGAATGTATGTTTTCAGCAAGAAAAAACACTATTTTAAACAAATATGCCTTGCATGCTAGTTTTAAAAGTATCAAAACATGCCAAGTAACTCAAAACAAAAAAGTAAAACAAAAAAGCACTGTGCAATGGCCATTGGAAAAAAAAAAAAAGTTGTTTTTAATACCAGATGAAGTACAAATATGGCAAACCTGTAACTACGATTTTAAGTGCTAGGATATATAAATATCACATAAACTGTAACTGCTATTTCAAAGTATAAACATGGTACAACCATGAACTATAGAATATACACCTTAACCGGATCTACTGGATCTTCAAATCCCCCACCCTATTAACATAAAGCCCAAACTGCAGACAGAAAAATACTTGTCTGACAAAAAACGTATGTTAGTCCCAGTTATGCAATAAACACAATTAACATCTTTACTTCAAATCTTTCCACTTCCACACACCTTTAAAAAGGGCTAAAAAAACCACAGTTCTACCCATAATGCCATTTAAAAAGAAAAATAATATAACCAACTTCAACTTGTTCCACATTAACAAGCAGTACACTAGATAATAAACAAATAATAAGAAATGCAGAATGTAGTTTAAAAAGACATAAAGGAACAGCTCAGATATGTATTTACAGACATCAGAGCGGCTGCCCAATTCCTGGAATGGTTTACAAATGTCTCATGGTACCAATTCCCACTTTCTCAATTCCCAGTACTGCTATTATATAAGGCAAACACTGTAATTCTTTAAAAGCAGTATTCCTTTGTTTTGATGAAAATAAATTAAGCCAAAACATTTCCAAGGTTATTAAAAAAATAACCGTACTACACCTAGATTAATCTGCTAAAATGTTTTCCTGCATCATTATTTTTCAAGCAGTCTGTTATAATTATAACTGAGGATATTTAATTATAGATTAGTAGAAAATTAACATTAATGTCAACACTAAAGGGACAAAGTCAATATATACTAATTCACACTGTCCGGAACTATTCTGAACCAAGCAACACCTACAATTATAAGAAAGATGAAAGAATACTGTCACTGTGCACTTATCTTTGTATGCTTAATAAAAGCACAGATAATCACTTTGTTAATTTTGGCAACACAAGCAGGCTTTAGACAAAGGAAATACCATTTTTAATTCAGCTGGAAAACAAAAGGCTTGTAAAACCACAAGAGGTAACACAAAGACTGAAAACAGGCACATTGCATGGAACTACTTCATTTCTCTTTAAATTGACTGAAACATCAATACTTTTAAATGGAAACGTGATTCAGATTTTGTCTCCAGGATATGACAAACTGATCAAGCTCAATGAATAGGAATTAACAAGCATGTTATACCCAATACATTAGACCAGCTACATCAACCTAAAAATCTGTACAGAAGCCAAAAATTATAAAGGAAGGAAGGAAGGAAGGAAGGAAGGAAGGAAGGAAGGAAGGAAGGAAGGAAGGAAGGAAGGAAGGAAGGAGGGA